>QFFB01002694.1:0-114779 GCA_003316465.1 Ramaria cf. rubripermanens | reverse complement strand
AGCTGAGATGAAATAGATGCGTGTGGAGCTTGGAGTTTTTAAAGGCTCCTTGGAGTTTGAACCTTTTAGATGCGTTTCGTTCAATTTTCCTTCACCGCCGGGTCAACGAAGGCTTTGTCAATCATCCTTCTTCTCAGGGTGTGACTGAGGTTTTCAAGTCTCCAAGGGCAAGGGAGGAAGAAAGAGAGCAGGGCGGCGCATGTCTCTACTCCTTGTGAGACTTGTTTCAACCTTGTTTCAGGTCACCCATGGGGTCACGACTGCTTGTGACTGCTCCTAGACACTGTGGGGGCAGTCACAAAAATGGTGTGACCCTCCGCAGTGGAGCCTCAAGGGGGTCTCCTCGTTCCACTGCCTTCTGTTAAGTTCAGGGGAATTCCCAACCAATCAGGGCCCTTCCACACTAATGACTCACTGTACAGCCCCAAATGTCTCAGCACCGTGTGATAAGGTCAGGTGGACCTGTCTCACCAAGATTTGCCTGATTTGGTTAAGTGGTTGTGGCTTCACAACCCTTTAGTCCAAGTTTGGTAATTTATTCAGACTCAGTGGCTGAGTCTGAAGGAGCCATTATTTTGGGGCTGTGGGAGCATGTGTGTGCCTAAACCGAGAACTCCGCAGAATCCGAGTAGACCTGTCGGAGTTTGAAATCGAAAGTCCGTGACATAGTTGTGGATACAAGTGGGTCCACAACTCTGCTGCACAAAATAAGATGGAATTGAGAGAAGTAGGTCTCGGAAAAATAGGCAAAAATTGAGGAAAAATAGAGGGATGTTTGAAACACCCTAGAGTAATTTTTATATGGTTTTTATTGGCGAAGATCCCAGGCAATTTCTTATAAGGTGGTGTTACAAAGCTAGAAGACTATTTAAGGCTGGTTGTGCAGCTGGATTCCAAGAAAAGGCATTCTGCTGATTGAACAGCAGTTCCCACACAGTAAGCATGCACCTTGCTTAAACTTAAATTAATTAGCTAAATCAAGGTTTTTGATCAAGTTTTCTAGCAGAACTCTGTGCCCATGGTACATTTTGTTGGCCCAACTAGCTTGAGTTCCATTTAGTCCTAATTGGTATGCATGCATGAAACAAGCAACTGTGTTCTATCAGTTCACTGGCCCATGGATGTGTGCTCGACATGTCATGGAAGAAGGTGGGGATGTCTATATCCTTACACATGGTTTTGGACTTCTCCAGCCTCATGTCTGTGCTGCAGAGCTATGCAACTTGGGCAAAATTGTTTCAACTCAACTCAATATACCACTACTTCTGCTAAGCTGGAGTCAATATACCAACCCTTTTGCTAAGCTTGAGTCAACATCTCGTTCCACATTGTATGTGGTATACATGCCAAATTTGTTGCTATGGTGGCAAACACGTCAGCCAATCAACCTGGTACAAGCACTTGAACTACCAGAGTGTACCTGTGTATGTGCCTTCATCGCATCATGATTCTTCCAGTGGAGATGATGGTGCATGGCCTTGGAAACAACAGTATAATGATGCTACATTGTATGACTGCAGGGCAGGCAGTTCTGCAGCAGGAGCATCTGAGGGGTGGCAGGGCAATGCAGGATGCCTTCTTTATGGTAAGGTGATTTAGGCCTTCTGACAAAGTACATCATTGTTCTCCTACTCTAGTATTCTCGTTGCCTCTAATATATGTACTGTCACATTTCTCCCCTATTTGCACATCATGACTGTATTACTCCTCATGTTACTGTTATGAATATAAATTAAATAAAAAGATATAAATAAATCATACATTAGTGACGATGCTGATGCATCCCGGTGTTCTATCACTGGGATATTATCTGTAGATGGCCTTACCATGATCTTCATTGATTCCTTCCCCTATCCCATTTAACATCCATCACCGAGGTTGCACATATGCAGACTGAGCCCATGATACCATATCCATCACTATCCCAGCATGTGGATCCATCATGCGCCAAGTGTGCCTTCAACAACATCATATATCAGGTCCAATGCCAATTGATCTACCCTGCACATACATACGTCACATAGACGCCTCATATCCAATTATAGATACATGACATCTTGAGATGTCCCTACATCGCTGTCGCTGCATGTGGGATGAGTAGCAAATATATTTCTTCCATGTCAGTGTCACCTTATGCTTTACATTCACTACTCCCAATGTCACACCCGCCATCCCATATAATTAGTCTTTTGTTCATTATGCCTCCATCCCTGCCATTGCATTACATAAGCAATCCAAGAAATATTCATTACACCAGTCAGAACTTGTTAATACTTCAAATCATGTATGATATCTTTAGTAGTAATAACACTCACCCCACACAAATATTTCAAAGTTCTTTGATAAAGTAGCTATTAAGATAAATTGAATATATTGTGATTATCTTAAATATCCTCCCTTATATCAGACCTCTGTTTGATTCAGCTTCACTTGAAGCTTGAATTACATATATCTTCATCATATGAATAAATCCACAGATCTCTAAGTACCCCTTGAGGACAAATACACATTTGAGGCAATGATGCACTCTGTGACTAGAATGTGACAGTGCACATTTGTGCTTCTTGTCCACTACCACATCAGCTCCAAGGTGACACATCTAGCATGGACAATTTCTTTGCTCATCCATGTGGCCAAATTCCACCAATCAACCTGAGAGTTGTCTGCCGCTGAAGCTCTAGCTGATCTCCACAACTCCTCACTCTCACCTTCATTAAATATCGCATCTCCTCCCACATCCCCCAAAACGGTCAATGAGATGCAAAAATCTTTACAGCCTGACTGTGCTAACCCTGGAAAATGTACCAGGTGAGCCGCTTGATTATTCATCCACTATACCGACCCAGTGGAACTCCCACAGATACTAAACCCATTGTGAGTACCCACTCACTTTTTCATGTTGTTAGCTGACATTACAAAACCAGCAACCTGTTCACCATCAACTGTTATAAAGTAGTTTAGATCTGTGATGTAATCGCTGATTGTATATGGAGTACGGTTGTCCGGCCTCTGTCTGAGACCCACGGATGATAGGCCAAATCTTCAGTTCAGAGTAGCGTAGTGTGTGTTATAATGATGTGTCGATGTTCAGAGAGTGATACCGAACGGTCTAGAAGCAAGAGATTGGGTGATAATGTCTGTTCTGGTGGCTCCGGCACAGGCTACGCTCAAGTGCAAGAGGGAAGCAAATATTTTTGTCCAATTCTAACACAACAATTACTGGCTACTTATATGTGTATAATTAACCTAACTACTGTGAGACGCAGGGGGAGATTTGGTCGAGTGAAGGGTGGAAAATACTTTGCTGTCCAGAAGCGGCCTCAACTCGGTCATGGAAATAGAACGGAGTGAGCGGAATGGGTGGTTGCCTAGTTAAAACACATGTACGTACGTAGTCTCGGTCGAGTCGTATGGATGGATGTAGGCCGTAGTGAATGGATCAAAGCAGGGTAGAGTGGAATAGTGTGAATGATATGGGGGGAGGGATTGATATATACGGAGCCGTTACAGACCGGTGATGTAGCGAAGGATTGGAAGAAGGTATTGTATCTGGTGTGAGTGACGCTGGTGGTTGTGGGGTACATACTGATATCAATCGACCGGCGATCTGTCTCAATATTCACAACATCAACTACATCATTGCACACTCAGATTCATCAAAGATGGCTGTCAAAGATGCCATTGAAGCTATCAATGCGACTCTTCATAAGGTAAGGCATGCAGTGTTATGTTGACAACCACATCTCTGATAAAACTTGTGTGTAGTTCTATGTTGACACAGGCAACCACAATTGTGCACACTCGCACCTCCCTGACCTCACCAGCAGTGACCCGCCCCTGCTCACCACGGCTGCATGATGCATTTGATGACTTCGGCCTTCACTTGTGACAGGACAGGATATGTAGGAGCACAGCTGAATCTGATACAAGCAGCAGGGATCAGTTGGGAGGGATATGAGCAGCAAGGATCAATTATGAGTAGGAGGATTGGATAATGGTAGCAGTGGCCTAGTAATACTACAAGAGAATAGGTATGAGTAGCAGAGAACAGGTAGTAGCTGCTGTATACCTAGCTAATACAGATATGTCCAGAATCAACCAAAAACCCTGGGGAGATGTAGCCACATAAATTAACATATCTATTTGGCTGAGTACAGCTGCCTACATATATCTAAAGGTACTGCTTGTTATTGGCCATTTTCTCCTTTTGCTGTTGCAGTTGGCACACACTAGCAGAATCAATTTCAACCGATTTCACAGCTGGGAACTGATCTGTGCCATGTCGATTCTGACTGGGAATCAATTCTTGGCTGTTCAACTGGAATATGCATTTTAGATGTTTTAAAAGTTTTTTTTTTCTTTGGCTTGATAATTTGGAGCTACAAGGATATTAAATAAAAGTAATGCCATAGAGTTGTTGAGAGAACTCCTCTCAACAACTCTATGGTGATTAATTTCTTAAAACTTGTAATTTAAGGGTGCAGAAACATTTCTGCATAACTAGTGAATACAGGCGCTTGGAGTTGGTTGAGTTTAAGTGATGCCTACCTTACAGTATTTGCACCACAAAAATATATCTTGAAAGAAATATTGACCAAGCAAAATCCGATTGTTTACGGTCATCAATAGGAAACTTATCAGCAGATCTTGCAAGGTTACAATGATGCCTAGTATGGGGTTCATAAAATCTTATAATGTCATCAGTCAGAATTTGCTATAAGAATGTGCCCAGTGATGCCAGGGAGGGGCTGCCAGTTTGAGATCTGAACCCAGAGTAACACAAATGTCTTACATTCAATCCCAGAGCGCAGGCTAGCTGCATGTGAACATTTTATGCCACACAGCTAGTAGAACATAAAATAGCTAAAAAAATTCTAAGAATATGTAGGTCACGTGGCATGGGCTACAAATAGCACTTGAAGTGGCTCTCGTTTATACATTGTAATAAGGCATCAGCAGGATCATGCATAAAACATATTTGACCTTGCAAAAAAAATGTGGGACATTCAAAATCCATCGAACAAACACATAGCTAGGGTCCAACTCCATAGGTTCCATTAACTGCACGCAAAGCTGTGAGGTGGTCAGTGAGCGTAAGATGGCCTCAAACCGATCCACCACTTGACCCATCGAAGGTCATTTTGCAGGGTCATTTGATGTCATATCAGCTATCAAAGAGGACATGAAATCAAAGTTCATGGTACCCTAGCCATAATCTATGAGTGAGATATATTTAAAGTCACCCATCGTAGATGTACCTCCAAAAAACATGTTTTAATTTCATTCCCAATATAGTAGACATCCGTGGCAAAAGGGTCGTTAGCTTGATCATATCCATCTTCCTGGAACTCTGGTACCATTTTGTCGTTTCTACAAATGGGCAGCTCGAGAGGTGGGCCTGCTTTGGGATCATACCGATGGGATAGCCCAAAGTCTGCAAGATAATACTTGGGGAATCGTTCTGTGCACATACGATGTTTTGCACGTCCATGATGGTTTGGTGTTGACCATGGTTCCATGGGATGAAAGCCATCAAGGTATAATTTTGTGCTGCCCATCATAATATTTGGCCCAGAAAAGTCACTCGAGTCACGAAACATTAGTAAAGGGAAAGCATCAATGCCAGGAGGTGCTACTAATGAGTGACATGATGCCAGTGCATAAAGTGGAGGCCCTGAAACTCAATATGTAGTGTCATGTTGAACAACAATGAAAGTATTTTAAGATATAATCAATATAAAAATAATATTTTGGTGAAAGCAATATTTTTTTTTTGTTGTGCCTTGTCGACACGGCACCAAATGAGGCACACATGTTGATGACGCAGGGGATCACGTGGTGTGGAGTAACATTTGGCCTCAGGAATAAACCAGGAGTTTGGCTCAGTGATGTCAGATAACGAAAATATATGTCCCTCGGGCAATTTTGAATGTAAAGGTGTTCATTTTTAAGGGGCTGGAACTGTAGTGATGACTAAACAATTTCTATGATGCTTTGAAGCTGCCAGAAACAGCAAGTAGAGATCAGGAAATATTTTCTTGGTGATTTTAACAAGTAAATGTATGGGTTTTGAGTAAGATAAAAGTTCTAGGTGATATTTTGGCACTGGTTTCATCTAGGAACTATTGGAGTATTTATACTAGAACTATTCTAAAAATATCTTCGAAGGGAAATCACAGATGAGGCAGAAATGAATTACAGGGATGGATGGATGCAGTCAGAGTGGAGCAAATATTCCCCTGCTCATGTTGAAACATCGGATGAACAGGGATACTACCTAGGATGTTTGGGACAGAATACTTCTAATGAATCACAATGGCAACTAATAGGTAAAAGGATGGAAGAAAATAAAACAGAATAAGCTTGTGAAACTTTAATATAGATTACTATTTTCTGGACCTGTTTCATGAGTATCCAATTGAGTAAGTGTATGTGATACATCACTCCTTCTACTTTCCATGGGTTCTGAAGTCTCCATACAGCAATCTCCATGCTGTAACAATATATTTTGTTATACCTGTTCTACCAAAGGTTTGGCACTTATGTAAGCAAGCCGATCTAGTGGTCATGCAGGGTAATGACATATGTGATCCAATCCACGATCCAGTCTCGATCTGGTGACGTAGTGGGCATTAAAGGGCTGGTGAATGGTCCAACACTTTCTAAAATGTTATAGACCTTTTATCCTGTAGATAAAATCCAAATAACTCCTCCATGTTCTGCATTAGTCTTCTAGGACTAGGAATAAAATGATAGAAATATTTTTGTAATAATTTTTGTATTTTTCTTTATCACAACAATGTACCTCAAAGATCTGCCTGAAGAACTCCACAGACTCACCAACTGTTTTGAAGGGAGGGGTCTTATAAGCCCTAAGAAGCGGCATAACAATAATATCGAGATCCTCATAGTCTGGGACGCCCAGAACGTCAAGTATTAGTATGCAATGGTTACTGGGGTCTGAGGCAAGGGCTTTGCTGCACAGATATCGACCTATCTCGGATTCATATGGGTGTATTGACCGAAAAGTCAACTTAAGTATGACAAGTTTGCCGTCTGACACTCTGGTGGCATCAAGCAACCTGGGGTGCTGAGCTCCGCGTGAGAAACATGTCGCTACCTCAAGAGCTCACGTACCTGGTTAGCAATTCCATCCTCACGCTTAAAACGGTCTTGATTATTGCCTAGCCAGGAGGGCACCCAGCCTGGACGATAACGAGGGCGGAGCATGTACCCACAAGAAGCGAGCCATGGTTGGTAGGTAGTCCAGAAGCGTTCTGCAGGCCTTAAACGGTATAAATGTCTACCCTCTTGTACATATTGTCTCATTAGTGTATCATAGTCTTCGTAGATCTTCAAGTTGGCCATGCTGTGTGTATCGCCCAAGGCAAGTTGCGCGCTGATACTTCTATCCAGCAATCCCCCGTGGGAAGAACAACCCCCACCACAGCTCAAAAAATGTCATGCAGGCCATGCGAAATGAACCAGGCCTTGCCAAATATTGCAATGGCTTCGAGCGAAAATGAGCCAGGCCAGGATCTCACCAGAACCTGATTCATGCCCAGGCCTAAGTCCAAATTTCCTCCACTTTTCGTGCGGCCCCAGACCGGGCATCTATAGGCATTATCGGGGGTCCTGTTTGGACGGATACAATGATTGGCTCCGTTCAAGTTCCCGGTTTACGACCGGGACCAGATCATACTGAACCGGAATTGCAGGATCAATTAGGATCAATTGACAAAACATATAACATTCTGAAGTTTGGCAGCCAGTCCCTAGAGATTAATATTGATCAAGTTCAATTGCACCTTCGGTTGTCTAAGGTAAGTGTAACGGTAAGTCGTGGAAACATACGGCTACTCCATATGCGTCTTTGTCTCGACAACAGCGAAGCCTCTAAGTCTGATACTTCGATGAATGTTCTTCTTCACGCTGACTTGGGCGCGTACAATGTCGTGGTTGACCGCAACGACCCCACTGTTATCGGCTCCGGATCATTACGTCCCCATCTCCGGGAACTTGCGGATTACTAATCTTCTTGTTCGGGCTCTCATTCGATCACTAGACCATCGGGTTGTTAACCCATGCTAGCCAAAGAAGATGCAACCTCACCCGAAGAAGACGACATTTCCGCAGAGACAGGTGAACTTTATTTCATCCCTACACATCTTATCTACTCCTCACTAAAGGTGCCGCACAATGATACAGATATTGAAGACAATACACCCCCTCAGCATACTCCCGTACAGCAAATCATATATCAGCCCGAATTTCCCTCCGTTGTCCAACGCGAGGGATCCGCATGCGATGTCAGACGTTGCATGGTCAAGCTAATCAGGCTCAATCACAAGGACAGCGACATATCGCGCCAGCCTACAGAATCCGAATTTCTCCTCTACGTGAAACCTGCACATTCAAATATTGTCCAGTATTTGGAGATCACGGACGAATATATCTTCATGGAGCACTGTCCGCTCGGGTCCCTCGATCACTACCTTGGACAGCATACAAACGCGCCTGTGGTTGAATGGACGCTTCAGCTCTGTAATGCGCTCGTCTACCTCCATTCTAGGGGATGGGCTCACAACCAGCTTCGTCCGTCGAATATTCTGGTTGCAAACAATGGTACTCAATTGAAGATGTGTGACTTTTCGCGGGTATCCGCAATCAGAGACAAAGGCGATGGGACTCATGCAGCACGAGGGGATGCTCTTGATATATTTTCCCTGGGATTACTGGCATGGTTCATTCAGCAGGCAGGTAAAGATGTTCCAGACGACCTCTGGGATGTTGATGGTAGTTCATTCGGGAATCGGTGTCTTCCTATTGATGGACTTCAATTGACGGAAATTATGGACCTCTGCTGGTCGAAACCAGACGTGCGTCCGAGTGCTATCATGCTACATGATCTACTTCGAGAGCTTGTGGACAAATCCGGAGATGACCTTTCGCAAACGGACTCTGTCAAAGGGCTTGGTGGTTATCGTAGGGAGCCATCGACACATGCCGTGGCACTCACGAACGAGAAGATCGTACAAGCCATTGAGTCTTCTCCAACAAGTGTTTAAAGTTCGAAGGTTCGTCTCGCTGTGGTGAAGTTTCCGAGGAAATACTCCCCGGACGCTCGCTACAGTTTGATGTGTATGCGCGACTCTTGGGTTGCGTTTGAAAAGGAACGTACGTTCCTACAGTCAATCAAACTAGTTCACCCGAATATCGTGCGGTACCTTGCTGTGACAGACAACGCCATATACGCGGAGCATTATATGGGATCTCTCGAACATTATCTTACTCCTGACATGAAGCCTCCCGTTTTCGAGTGGACATTGCAGCTGTGCAGTGCAGTAGCCTACCTCCATGAGCTTGGTTATGCGCACTGCCAGGTGCACCCATACAACGTTCTCGTTGGCAGCGGAGGCTCGCAACTTATACTCGGTGATTTTGGCACTGTAGAGCGTGCGGACAATCCGTCCGAGATATTCAGTGAGTATGCGCAGCCAGAGGATGCTATCACAGTCCACCAGACACTCGCGGACAAGGCGGAATACCACCCTTGTCACGCGGCGGACGTGTACACACTTGGGCTGATGACATGGTTCATGCAGAATGGCGGCAAGGCTATCCCCAACAATTACATAATGGCACCATACCCAGACATGGAGGATTGTTTCTATCTCGATGCTCTCCACTCGCATTTGGACATGATCGATTTCACCGGGTTGCGATTGGTAGAATTTATGCGCGCGTGCTGGGCACCCGCCGCTTCACGGCCAACTTCTAAAGATCTCTTAGACCGCCTACCTACCATATGAGGATAATCCTGGGACGTCGATGAGCAGGCTAGGCCAGACTTGTGACAAATTTTTCTTTGCTATCTGATTCCTTGCACGCGATACTGATGGATCTGGCGACGGGAAGATAATGCGCATCTGTGGCCTGCACTGCGTGGAGGCGTCAAAATCCTCTAGAAGCATCAGAAATCCAGCTGTCCTATGTCCAGTCTCGATCATCTGGCAGGATCAAGTCTCGAAGCACCAGTGCCAAAACACCTCAAATCATGAATTTATATAAATCTGTTCACAGTATATAAATCAGTCATGAGCGCATTGCTCGAGGGAATGTATAAGAAGGGAAATATTAGAATGAAGACTACACGGCTGATGGTGAGATAATCGGAAGAATATAGTATGCGATCTATCGCATATACAATTGATTATCCCGGTTGCTGGGCCTAGCACCAGACACATGGTTAGGCGGACTTATACCAACGCCAAGAAAGGCGACACCCAGAAACTAGGGAGGTGTGAGGGCCTTGCGCCCCCGGTGTCTGTGAGTGATAGCGATTGTCGATAGCGAGCGGAAGTACGTTGTAATCAGCCAGCTACTCAACCGGTCGTTACCCCCAGATATATCGAGTCCTCGGCCCACGCAACTCAGCCGTCGTCATACCACAAAACAATACTGAGAAATTCAGATGTGCTTACACCGAAGAGTTTCGGGTTGCAGGATGCGATTGATATCATAAATTTGACCACCTAGATGGTGGGAGGCTGAGACGTAGAGCATACGTCTGGACTTCTAATGTACATGATTGGATTTTGACAGCTGATATGACCTATGCTGCCTGCATAATCTAGCTTCGGGTCCCTAATGACGTAGGGGGATGGTTGGGAGCGGCGGTCCCGGCGTTGTGACCAGTAGAATGATTTCGTGTCATATGCGATCTAAGACGATTCTCGCTTTCGTAAGCTCTTACGCATGTGGTGCATATAAAAGCTGCACAGGAAAGAGGTCATACGGAAATCAAATCAAACAGTACCAGCCAAATTGATTACCTTCAGCGTGATTGCGTTTCATATGAGACTGGAATTCAGAAACTTAGTTCGGAATTCACGAGAAGCGACAACACAAACGCATACAAGAAGATCATCCTTGCCAGACTTTACCGTACCACACAGTGGCAGGACCATTCCTTCGACAGATCCTCCTGAGGAGCTGGGTGACGGACCTTGTGCGTCGAACCCGTTGGTTCATGCTTCGACATCTGGGACGCTTATCCTGACCGGGAAAACGATTGTTTCTATCATATATGTGAGCATAGGATAACTTCACACAAACATGACCTACTACTTCCTCCTTCGGCACTGGCAAGGCGCTCACCATGTCACCCATTGCGAATGAGTCTGTAGGAATTTCTTTCAAACGACCTATATTCATCTTTTATAGGCAACACAATCAATGACTTGCAATCTATACGCACGAGATGACTTCCCCGCTTTTACATTGTCTTGCTGTCTATAAGCATCCTTCTGATATGAGGTAGGCGAGATTTGGTTGGAGTGATGAGGCGTCCAGACGCGACTCGATTGTGACCCAGCATCTGGGGCCACTGCATGGATCGGCGGTACATCAGGCGGAAAAGGTCCTTCATGAGAGCTAGTGGTGATGTATAGAACAGTTAAATCATCACATCAGTCAAGTCTCTCAACGCTCACCAGTCTGCGTCCGTTGGCGTTGAATAACAGGGGGAGGTGGCTCTGTGATACAGACTCGGTAAGTATTCTTATCAATTATCTACAGTAACTTGATGTTGTTAACAGAGTGTTTAAGAACACTCACCTAAAGATTCGGATGACGAGCAGCCCATGCCTTTTTGAGTTGCTCATTATGGAGTCGGTCTCTCATTTCATCTGAGGACATCTGTGTTGTGATAAAGAAAAAAATACGAAAATTATTACAAAAAAAAATCTCTATCATTTTATTCTTAGTCCTAGAAGACTAATGCAGGAAATGGACAAGTTATTTGGACTTTATCTATAGGATAAAAAGTCTATAAACAATTCAGAAAGTATTGGACCATTCACCGGCCCTTTAACGCCCACTACGTCACCAGATCAAGACCGGATCGTGGATCGGATCACATATATCATTACCCCGCATGACCACTAGATTGGCTCGCTTACATAAGCTCCAAACCTTCGGTGGAACAGGTATAACAAATATATTGTTACAGCATGGAGATTGCTGTATGGAGATTTTGGAACCCATGGAAATTAGAAGGAGTGATGTATCACATATACTCACTCAATTGGATACTCACGAAACAGGTCCAGAAAATTGTAATTTATATTAAAGGTTTTTCAAAAGCTTATTCTGTTTTATTTTCTTCCATCCTTTTACCTATTAATTGCCATTGTGAGTCATTAGAAGTATTTTGCCCCAAACATCCTAGGTAGTATCCCTGTTCATCCGATGTTTCAACATGAGCAGGGGAATATTTGCTCCACCCTAACTGCATGCATGCATCCCTGTAATTCATTTCTGCCTTATTTGTCATTTCCCTTCGAAGATATTTTTAGAATAGTTCTAGTATAAATACTCCAATAGTTCCTAGACAAAACCAGTGCCAAAATATCACCCAGAACTTTTATCTTGCACAAACTCATATATTTACTTGTTAAATCCACCAAGAGAATATTTCCTGACCTCTACTCGCTGTTTCTGGCAGCCTCAAAACATCATAGAAATCACATAGTTATTACTACAGTTCTATGCCCTTGAAACTGAACACTATTCCATCCATAATTGCCCAAACAACGAATATTTTTGTCATTCTGACATCACTGAGCCGAACTCTCAGTTTGTCCCTGAGGCCATTCCACACCACGTGACCTCCTGCATCATCGACACGAGTGCCCCATCTGGTGCCGTGTCGACGGTATAAGGAAATATTGTTTTATATTAATTTTATTTCAACAATCTGAAAGTGAAGTAAGTTGTTTAGGACAATGGTGCTAAATACTTAGCATTAGATACTTGGCGCTCAGGTTGCAATAGAGTTGCTGGCTGCAAGATGTTGGAAGTTAGCGCAGCACTTCGGCACACTGACACATCACAGTACCAGCCGAGAACAAGGAATGGTGGGCAATGGCTGCGAGCACAAGGAATAGTTGACAATGGCTGCAAGCACAAGGAATGGTGGACTAAGTGGAATAACAGTGGCTCGTGCAGACAATGGACCAGGGATATAATTAGATAGAACTCTAGTGTATTTAAGACAGGGACTTTCGGTTCCTGCTGGAGGAGAATTAAGAACTCGACCTTACTCTACCAGTGAGCACTTCGACCTACAGGTTATGGGCCCTGGCCGTAACTAATCATTCATATCATTTATCGTATTTCTATATCAGTAACAATCGACCTACAATGTCCTTTGCTAGCACCAATAACACGTACAAAGTAGATCCACTAAATGGTGATAACTATGCTGCTTGGCGCTGCCGTCTAGAATGGATCCTTGATGACCAAGATCTTTGGAACATCACCATCGGCACTGAAGCGGAACCTGAACCAGCGGATCCAAAGAATGTAACAGCGGCAGAGGGGCAGGCGATCGCTGATTGGAAGAAAAAGGACAAGAAAGCAAGAAAAGAAATCTGTCTACGCATAACCGATGAGCACCTAGTCTACATTGACCAGGTGATGACTAGCCATGCTATCTGGTCTAGGTTACAAGGCATTTTTGACTCTAAAGGGGCGGTAGGAATTGTCAATCTATGCCAAGATTTTTTTAGGACGTTTGCTGAAGACAGATCCAACATGGAAGAGCATGTGCGTAAGCTCCGAGGACTCCAGCAGGAGTTAAACGCTCAAGGTCAATTAGTCACCGACATTGACTTCACAAACACACTGCTTACATCATTACCGGATTCCTGGTCTTCATTCATCACCGCGGTTAACGCCAGTGGAGTGGTCATTACATCAGCCACGTTAATAGCCAGGATCTTGGATGAAGACCGGGCTCGGCAGGCAGGAACAGCACGACAGACCGTGCTGAAGGTGCTGCAATCACACGATGACTCAGGTGCTACAAAGGGAAAGTGCCAGAATTGCGGCAAGAAGGGACACTTTGTCAGAGATTGTTGGGCGAGAGGAGGAGGAAAGGAAGGGCAAGCACCGACATGGTACAAGTCTAAGGACACCGAGACTGTTAAGCAGGCCAAAGAAAATGAGTTCACATTCATGGCTGATAATACAGTGCTCGTTTCTATTTCAGCATTGGACTGGCTTGCTGACTCAGCTGCAACCACACACATAGCCCGTGACTGATATGATTTCTCAACCTACGTTGAAGAAGCTTCGTCCATTGATGGCATTACCCCTGGAGCTTCACTTAAAACACAGGGACAAGGAACGGTACCTATACAACTCAAAGTCGGCACAGTGACATTTCACATTAAACTCCAAGATGTAAAACATGCACCCAAGGCACCTAACAACCTTATTAGCATAGGGCACCTCACGGATCTCGGGCATACAGCTATGTTTACATCTTCCATCGTGGAGTTCAAGTCGAAATCAGGTCTTGTCTTTGGGATGGGAAAAAAGGTTGGGCGGATGTATCAAAGAAGGTGCAAGGGGACAGCACGCATGGAAGGAAGAGAGTTTGCAGTGGTGGTGGGAGCACGTACCCTGGATAAATGGCACTGCATCCTCGGGCATGTCAACCATTGGACCATCAAAACCATACAGGGTAATGATCTGGTTAATGGCTTACTCATTGATGAATCGCAGGCACCAACTCAATGTACTGCCTGCATTCAGGGAAAGCGTCATGTGGAGCCTTTCCCGAAGTACACCGAGGAGATTGCCAAGGCACCTGGCGATTTAATTGTGTCCGATGTATGGGGACCAGCCCAAGTTGAAGGGCCCGCCCGTGAACATTACTTTTATTCATTCACAGATGCTAAAACCAGATGTTCGATGGTGTATTTTGGCAGCACCAAAGATGAGACACTAAAAAACTTTAATGGGTTCAAGAGCTTAGTCGAGACGCAAACTGGCAATAAACTCAAGATCCTTCGTTCTGATAATGGCGGGGAATATGTCAATAAACCATTTAAAGACTATTGCAGTCAACATGGTATCATCATGGAAACAACTGCACCCTACTCACCAGCACAGAATGGAATAGCGGAACGGCTCAACAGGACTCTTCTTGAGCATGTGCGTGCAATGATTTTCGCCAAAAATCTCCCAAAGTTCTTGTGGCCTGAGGCGGTAGCTTATGCCTGCTACATCAAAAACAGATCACCTACCCGAGCCCTTGGAACCACAACCACGCCATACCAAGCCTTCTTTGGGAGGAAACCGGATGTATCGAGACTTGAAGAGTTTGTGATGCGCTGCTGGGTAATGGTACCAGACCAGCGACGTAACAAGCTGGATCCGAAAGCAGAAGATCACATCTTTCATTGGTGTCACTGAGCACGCGAAGGCCTGGAAATATTATAACAAGCACTCCAGGCATGTTCAAACTTCAAGGAATATCACCTTTGATGAAAATGACACTAACCTATTTATCATACCTGATGGGGACGAGGATGAGTCTGCTGTGCTTGAGGGGGAGACAGGAGCACATAAGCAGCAGCCAGAGGGAGCAGAAGTGGAACTGAATGAGAGAGCGGAAGCAGTGGAAAGTAACGTCACCCCACACACATCCGTAATGACAACGTCAACCGAGGCACTGATGCCTGACATCCGACGCAGCAGCCGAACAACCAATAGACCAGACTACCGAAAACTTAACGATCCAGACCGAGCATTAGTCAGTCACGAAATCATCACCGAACCAAACAGTTATGCTGAGGCAATCAACCGATTGGATGCACCCATTTGGGAAAAGGCGATGGAGACAGAAATTGAACAGCATCAAGAGATTGGGACATGGGAACTGGTGAAATTACTGCTGGATCGCAATGCCATTGGATGCCGGTGGGTATATGCAGTAAAAACAAAACCAGATGGAGACTTCGAGAAGGGGAAAGCACGAGTGGTAGCACAGGGGTTCACGCAAAGGCCAGGAATGGACTACTACGACATTACCTCACCCATTGTTAAGTTTGACTCACTGTGACTTTTATTAGCCATCGCAAACTCCCAAGACTGGGAAATCAAGATGATGGATGTGAAGGGGGCGTACCTCAACTCAGACCTGGAGGAAGAGATATACATGAGGCAACCAGAAGGCTTCAATGATGGGTCAGGGCGAGTGTTGAAGTTACGACGTGCCATCTATGGACTTAAACAAGCTGGACGTGCTTGGCACCAGCGACTCTGCAGGGAACTACTTGATCTCGGTTACGTCCAAAGCTCAGCCGACGAGTGCGTCTATATCAGGAAATCGGGAACCAACATTGAAGCTATAGCTGTGTATGTCGATAATTTAGGACTGGTTGCGAACACGGTCAGCGGGATGAAGAGAGTAAAAGATGAACTTCACGGAAAGTTTGTCATGACAGATTTGGGAAGGATGAACAGGATTCTGGGGATAAGAGTTGAAAGAAACAGGGGGGAAGGGACTCTAAAGATTTCGCAAGGAGCGTACATCGACGTCATGTTCGCACGTTTTCACATGCAGGAGGCGTACCCAGTCGCAACACCATTTAGCAACTCCAACAAGCTCGACATACCTCTTGAATCAGAGGGAGAACCCAAGATCAATGTACCTTATGCCCAAGCAATCGGCTCGCTCATGTACACCGCACTTGGAACCAGACCCGACATAGCATTTGCCATCCAACACCTAAGTCAGTTCACAAACTCATATAAACCGGAGCATTGGACGGCGATCGAGCACGTACTTCGTCATCTCAAAGGCACCCGAGACGGCGGTATAATCTTCAAAAGGGAAATGGGAACTGATCTTGAATTGTTCACCAATGCCGATTATGCCAACCATTCTGATGCTAGATCCATTGGCGGGTATATTGCGATGTTTGGAAGGGGATCAATTGCTTGGAGTTCAAAGACTCAGCGCACTGTCTCGTTATCCACGATGGAAGCTGAATACATCGCCATCACTGAAGGTACCAAGGAACTCATTTGGCTGAGGAGGGCGCTCCAGGAGCTTGGATTCGACCAAGCCCAACCGACATCTATTAGATCCGATAACCTTGGTGCTATCACACTTTCTCATGATGTGACTTACCATGCTCGGACCAAGCACATCAACGTTGCCTATCATTTTATCCACGAGAAAATAACCTCTAATGAAGCTTCACTTACATACGTCAGGTCGAAGGAAAACCTCGCGGACTTGATGACGAAGGGACTTGAAGGGCACCAACACAAGTACCTGCGTGGGAAGTTAGGGTTCACCGAAGACAGGGGGAGTGTTGGAAGTTAGCGCAGCACTTCAGCACGCTGACACATCACAGTACCGGCCGAGAACAAGGAATGGTGGACTAAGTGGAATAACAGTGGCTCATGCAGACAATGGGCCAGGGATATAATTAGATAGAACTCTAGTGTATTTAAGACAGGGACTTTCGGTCCCTGCTGGAGGAGAATTAAGAACTCGACCTTACTCTACCAGTGAGCACTTCGACCTACACAAGATACTATCCCACATGCGTTGAACACGTGCTGAGAGCCAGGTGGGCTTGCATTAATTACGTAACTAATGTAAATCATTGTGAGTAGGTATTCAATCCCTTGCGTTAGCAAGGGCTCTAACTTCCTAATTATGATAACTTGTTATACTTTTATATGTACGGATGGGTGTTTCTCAGCCTAGCGATTTCCCATTTTGGTATGCCATTAAATCTTTTTTGGCATTTTCGGCTTACTGTAATCCTTTTTAGGGAATGTGGCTAATTGTTCTATTAATTTCAAATGGGGAGATGCCTTTTACGATGGTTCAGCGCCATTACCGCCGGTCGAAGGCTTGAAGATCGAGTGGGTGAATAAGTCAAAGTCAAATCCTCCGAGAAATCCTAGTTGGTTTTCTTATGGAACTTTTGACACGGCTACGTATGCGTTCGCCTGTGTAAACTTCCCATTCGGCACTGGTCCAAATTCTTCAATTAAGAAAGTAATTGTCTGTCCTTGTGCTTTATAGTCTGCGAAGGTACCAAGAATAAGCATCACCGGTCGCGTTACTGGCTCTCGCACTTATAATAACAACGAACATTCTCCATTTGCTGATTCAAAACTCCAAAAGACTCTCACCGGCCGACTTCGCTGCTCCCGGCGGCCTCTAGTTAACTAATACTAGCTGTATCTATTACAGTACATATAAAACCTATTTCGTCACATTTGCGAAGGAAATATTGACCGAGCGAAATCCGAACGTTGCCAATTTAAGATATTTATCAGTTCTTGCAATGATGCCCTAATATACCTAGTAGTCAGACTTTGCTGTAAGTATGTGGATGGTGCGCGTTGGCGCTGCCAGAGAGAAACTACCAGTCTGAACCAGGAGTAAGTAACACGAATATATACTGATCAGATCTTGCACTGAAGCCTGCTTAGTCAGATTTTAAGTTTGCTGTAAGTGCGCTGCCAGGGAAGTACCAGTCTGAAACAGGATCGAGTAACACAAATATCTTACATTTGCAGAGTGGAAGGTAACTCTGCGTGGATATTAAGAACCACATGTTGGCCTGGATAGCGAGAGCATATGATAAGGACATTCTTAGAATGACACGTAGTATAGGGTACAAATGTCATAGTTTTAAAGTCAATCACATTATTCACATTGTCAACAGCACTGGAAGTAAGTGGCCGGTCGCTTATACATTGTAATGAGGCACCGGTGGGATCATGCATAGAACATATTTGACCTTGCGGAAAAAATGTGGGACGTTCAAAATCCATCGAACAAACACATAGCTAGGGTCCAACTCCATGGGCTCCATTAACCGCGCACGAAGCTGTGAGGTAGTCAGCGAGCGTAAGATGGCCTCAAACCGATCCACCACTTGACCCATCGAAGGTCGTGTTGCAGGGTCATTTGCTGTCATATCAGCTATCAGAGAGGACATGAAATCAAAGCTCACGGTACCCTAGCCATAATCTATGAGTGAGTCATTTAAAATCGCCCGCCGTAGACGCACCTCCAAAAAGCACGTCTTGATTTCGTTCCCAATATAGTAGACATCCGTGGCAAAGGGGTTGCTGGCTTGATCGTATCCATCTCCCTGGAACTCGGGAACCATTTTGTCGTTTCCACGAATGGGCAGTTCGAGGGCGTGCCTGCTTCGGGATCATAGCGACGGGATAGTCCAAAGTCTGTAAGGTAATATTTGGGAGGTCGTTCTGTGCGCGTACGATGCTTTGGAACCCCACGGCGGTTTGGCGTCGACCATGGCTCCATGGGATGATAGCCATCGGGGTATAATTCTGTGGCGTCCATCATAATATTTGGCCCAGAACAGTCACTTGAGTAACGGAATATTAGCGACGGGAAGGCATCAATACTAGGAGGTGCTACCGATGAGCGACATGATGTCGGTGCATAAAGTGAAGGCCCTGAAACAGAATATGTGGCGTTATATTGAACAACAATGAAAAAAATATGTACCTCAAAGATCTGCCTGAAGAACTCCACAGACTCACCAACTGTTTTGAAGGGAGGGGTCTTATAAGCCCTAAGAAGCGGCATAACAATAATATCGAGATCCTCATAGTCTGGGACGCCCAGAACGTCAAGTATTAGTATGCAATGGTTACTGGGGTCTGAGGCAAGGGCTTTGCTGCACAGATATCGACCTATCTCGGATTCATATGGGTGTATTGACCGAAAAGTCAACTTAAGTATGACAAGTTTGCCGTCTGACACTCTGGTGGCATCAAGCAACCTGGGGTGCTGAGCTCCGCGTGAGAAACATGTCGCTACCTCAAGAGTTCACATACTCGGTTAGCAATTCCATCCTCGCACATAAAACGGTCTTGATTAGTGCCTAGCCAGGACGGCACCCAGCCTGGACGATAACGGGGGCGGAGCATGTACCCACAAGAAGCGAGCCATGGTTGATAAGTAGCCCAGAAGCGTTCTCCAGGCCTCAATCGGTATATGTGTTTGCCCTCTTGTATATACTGTCTCATTAGTGTATCATAGTCTTCGCGAGTCTTCAAGTTGGCCATGTGTCGCGAGGCAAGACGGGGTGTGACGAGTCACATAGCTGCGAGCGCGCAACCTGCAGGGTTGTAATAGAATGCTCTACAAGACAAACTTTTTCTCACTTTCGCACTTTTTCCTACATTTGGATTTATTTATTTATTTTCCACTGATCCCAAGTTATCGGTATCTGCCAATCTTTAAGTTTGGATTCGGGAGACGCGTCCCGCTAATTGGCTCCGTTCAAGTTCCCGGTCTACGACCGTGATCAGATAATGCTGGTTAGAAATCGTAGGATCAATTGCACTTGTCTACTTATTTTCTCCTTCCCTTGACATCTTGACAAACAGATTAACGCATTGAAGACTCTTGCAGTCAGCCACTAGAAGATATCGATCAAATTCAATTGGACCTTCGGTTATCTATGGTAAGTGTAACGATATCGCGTGGAAATATACAATTATTACCCCATATGCGTCCCCCATTCTCGGTGTCTCACTAACAGATCTCTCGCATAATCCCTGTCACCGCGGGTATTATGGCAACACCGTTGCCTTATATCGACAATAGCGAGCCTCTGAGCCCTCGGCGTTCACCATAGTCGATCCATGGATGTTATTTTTCACGCTGACCTGGGAGCACACAATATCGTGGATGACAGTAACGACCCCACTATTCACTACTATCACAAACGTAATAGACTGGGAGTGCGTGTGTTGTCTCCCTATGGCCCTATCATCTACTTGCCAAGATCTTCGACTCTCCTGCGGAAACCTCCATATCACCCTGCTTGCCAAACTTGAAGCACTTGAAGAACTCCGACGCCTCATGGAGCGCACGCACAACCCTGTTGGAAGTCGTACCCGACTCGTTGCAGATGGCCTTGAAGCTCGGATGCTGCACACCCGAGCTAGGATGAGAACAGCGAAACCTCAGTATGTATATCTGCTCCACAACCCGATTTTTGGATTTGTGGGCTGGAAGCGACGCTTTGCTACTAGCTGAGGCTCTAATAACATATTATCTGTGAGGATAGTGGGGCTCTAGGGGCGTGGTTCTGTTACTTTCGACGTGTGTGCATGTTTTGAATAGCTCAATGTTGTGTATCCGATGACAGTCGCGAATAAATCTTCGTGAAGAAGCGGATTACTTTGTCGGTGTGACGCACTGACGCTGATATCCAGCTTGCAAATAATCATGTAAGATTTACTTGAGATAATTGAATCAGAGACTTTGGTGTTCACGGAAGTACAGAGTGCACAGAAACGCATGCACAGCATAGACTTTCTTGGAGTTATTTGGGCGGCCCGCCAGTAGTGTATGCAGTAAGAATCTAGGCCTGATAATCCTCACTGTATTCCGCATCTTCTACGCACATTCATAACGTACTTCCCAAACCACGGAGGGAAGGAATATCGAGGTGAGTGACTGTAAGGGAATACACGTGCTGAAGCTGGTTCCCACGTCGAGACCAGGATGAATGAACAATAGGAAGTCGGCTAAGAGCCGGTGTCCCAAGGAACATACCAAGAAAATCAAGGCTACTGCATTCACAGCCACTAGTGATGATACTGTAGGATCACCACACGTCACTGTAGAAGTATCAGGCATCCGGGACGGTCAGCGGTATGGAAGACTCAGCTCATGATATCGATTGATGTGACTCGGTTGGGTGGTAAGTGTTGGCTATTGGCGCAGTAGCTAGAGACAAAAAGACTTAGTGAATCGGTAATTCACTGAGCTTGCATTACAACTATACCTAGAGACGAAAAGACTACACTACAGTAAGTCACTTGTCGTCTCGTTACAGTGTAAGGTATGTACCTCAGTGAATCGGTAATTCACTGAGGCGTTTACTAACTACTTGTCCGATAGATATACTACGTTACGGTCATCCATGACCGTAACTATATATACTACATCAAGGGGTCCATAATGTCCGATATAGTAAGCCTGCGTTCCATGCTTATCCTCACGGGATCTCAACAGTAAGACGCAAACATTATAGCCTATACCACGTGACTGATATAAGCATCTGGAGAGTTTCGCTATCATACACCGCGTTGGTTGGTGCTTGTAGTCCGAATGTGCGCAAATAACTGGGAAGAGCATCCGGCATTTGCCGGATTTTCCTTGCGGACAATCACTGCGTTTACAGCGCTTTCGAGTACATAGGGCGGAGTTTGAAAAACAACGCGCGCGACACATCCAAGCAAGAATGTTTCATAACTCCTCAACCAGGCACGATTAAGAGATGAGATTTCGTGGTAATAGTTTAATATATATTGGCTTTATTTACATGTAAAAATTATTTCTTATCATCTCATATTGGAAATGTAGATATGTGGGGCTTATATAAGGTACTCTACCTGGAAACACCATCAATAATAGCTGTAGCTCTGTAAGAACACTGTAGTATAGTGCTATAAATATTGTGAAAGTACTGGAGTAACATACTGCAGTTGCTGGTGAAGGGGAAAGGTTGCATATATGTGGAGTCAGTACAGGGCTTCAAGCCTTTTATAAGGCTTGTATAATTGATATAAAATCCAATATATATATTATACATATATATACTCTCTGAATAAGAAAATATTCAACCTCTGCATGTGTGTGGCCCTCCCAGCCAGAAGTAGCTGTGAGACAACATCTTGTGACCTCATGACTATTATGTGACACCTCTCACTTGCTAGCTTAGCCATTTTATTGTACATAGCCATCGACCATGCCTTGTTCCTACCTGAACACTTACAACCAACAGTGCCAAACATACTCTGAAGATCTGAGAAAATGTGTCATCTACCAGCAGCTCACTAGGAAGAAGATTGCCAACATTGCACTTGACCTCAATATGTCACAGTGTGTTGTTGAGCGCATTCTTGCAATATGGCATGATACCAGCAAGGTTATAATTCAAGAACCCAGGAAGAGTGGAAAGAGGAGAACAATAATGGCTCCCAATGAGACTGATGTGAGTAATAGGTCCTTGCAATACAGAACTATGATACTTATACTAATATTTTGTTAGTTTCTTTTTCAGCTCATTTCCCAACACCCTGACCTTTATATTGATGAAATTCAAGGCATTCTCCAACGTTTATATGGTGTAGTTGTTGGTATTAGTACCATTTGGGATACTCTGATAGAACTCAGCCTTACATGGAAACAAGTTTGTCCTCAATTCCTGATGTCTTTCACTCTAATTATCCACCAGTTGTCCAAGGCAGCTACAGAATGTAACAAAGGTCTAAGGGATAACTATCACTTTTGTATTGGCTATGAAAAACCTGAACGCCTAGTATTTATCGATGAGAGCTGGATCAACTATCAAACAACATATCATTTGAATGGATGGGCTCTAAAGGAATGTAAAGTGTCCACAAAAGCCTGATTTGTGCATGGCATTAGGTATGTCATTGATATTTCTTGTTCTGTCATATACATCGTGATTCAACACCAAGATATTCACTTTTACCAGCATTTGCAAGTGAAGATGTCATCTACTCATCTGTGTGTCAGGGTGCCTGCAACACTGATTCTTTCAAGGATTTCATCCATGACTTGTTGCCCTTAATGAATCCATGGCCACAGCATAATAGTGTGCTGGTGATGGACAACTGTGTGGTCCACCATGGAGCCAAAGTTGCTACTATGTGCAAGGAATGGTAATTGTCTTGTCTTATGTTTACTCAGTTCTGTGCCTCTGAGCTTACTTTACAGTGGTGTATGGCTATACTACCTCAGCCATATTCACCTAACCTCAATCCTATTGAGGAGGCCTTTTCATATCTGATATCATATCTTCACAGACATGGGTCTGTTTTTTGCAGCACTGTGGATGCAAAAGATACTGGCACTATATTGGTATTTCTGCATGGTACCCTTGCATCCATTAGACCAACACTGTGAAGGATGGATGACTCACTCTGGATATTTGTAATGGCATGTTTTATTGTGTTTTGTGATTGTACCAGAGCTTGTTTGTACAATAAATGTACTGGTTTATAATTGCTTCTGTGGAAAGCCAAAAATAGTAGAAGAATATAGCAAAAGTACTTCAATATGACAGCAAATGCATAATGCATGTCTTGAATAGTGCTTCCAAGAACAACACTATACAGTGATGAGGAAATCAGGAGGCATAGTAGACAAGGAAGGGTGAATACATGTCAGGGGGATGAAAGAAACAGCAGTACCCAACAATTGCCTGTGATTCATATCTGAGAACCCCCCTATGCACAGCCACTCTTGCCCATCTCTCAAACTCAGTCTTCCCATATCTACTTCCAAAGCATTCATGTCTGAGTACATCCACTTCTGAAGCACTTGTGTCTGAGTACACCTGTATCCAATTCTGAAGCACCTGCATCTGAGTACACCCATATCCACTTCTGAAGCACTTGTGTCTGAGCACACCCATATCCACTTCTGAAGCACTCATGTCTGAGTACACCTGTATCCACTTCTAAAGCACTCACATCTGAGTATATCCACTTCTGAAGCACTTGTGTCTGAGTATACCCATATCCACTTCCAAGGCACTTGCATCTGAGTACATTCACTTCTGAGGCACTTGGGTCTGAGTATACCTATATCCACTTCCAAAGCACTCATATCTGAGTATATCCACTTCTGAGGCATCCACTTCTGAGGCACTCATGTCTGAGTACACCTATATCCACTTCTGAAGCACTGGTGTCTGAATACACCCGTATCCACTTCTGAAGCACTCTTGTCTGAGTACATCCATATCCACTTCCAAAGCACTTGCATCTGAATACACCTGTATCCACATCTGAGTACATCTGTCTTCCAAAGCACTCACATCTGAGTACACTCATATCCACTTCTGTGTCTACATATATCTGTTTCTGAGGCACTTGCATCTGAGTACAGCCATATCCACCTCCAAGGCACTTGCATCTGCATACACACTTATCCCCTGGCTTTGTCTGATTCCCATTAGATGCACACTCCATGTGGTGTTGAACAATCATCTGACCAATGTTGGTATAGTTCCTGTTGGACATGGAGGAAATATTCAGTGTTGTAGACTTGCACTACTTGGTTCATGATCATTTGCAGTTGTTTTTTGATTGTCAATGGCATAGGGCATATATTTCAAAACTTAGAACTATTCAAAGTTCTCTAGTGCTATCTTTGCCTCTTCACTTCTTTTTCCACTTGACAGTTTACTTTGAAGCCATATCTTTTTCCTGCCAATTCCAGCTGCTCTGTCACAAAGAGCAGGTCCACCATAAGTAGCTTGTACCCTTCCTTCAAGAACTGGTAAGACAACCTCACAATATGATCAATGGAGACCTCAAGGCGGCCCTCATCATTGAAACTCTTGCGCAGATTTTCCCATTGGTGATACTGTAATTCATGCACTTCTAAATCATCCAGCCACTGTCTCACCATTGGCAGATCATGCTTGCTTTCATTATCTGATGCTGTTCAGAGAGATGAGGTTGGCTCTGGGCTACTAGATGCTAAGGATTGGATCCACTTCCAGTAACCTGCCTTGGTTGGAAGGTGGTGGAGTTGGAAGGCCTCTAGAGGGATGTGGATTTGGATAGGCAGTGGAGGTGGCACAGCTGTGGTAAGTGACATGAATGGTGGCTCACTATAATGCCTGGCACTGCTGTGACAAAGAGGTTGGATGGGGTTGTTTAGCAGACACTGTGCATGATGAAAAAAATTGAAATATTCTATATTCCAGGGGGGTACTGATATCAACACCCTTCATTCCCTGGTGCTGAAATAGGCAATTATCAGAAAAACAACACATGAAAAGATGAAGAAACTTACCAGGGCAAGCACCCACACACTCTTCCCCTCATAGTTAATGACCTTATGGTGCCTATTGAGGGCTTCTTTCATGCACAGTAAGTTGGGGTGTTTGTCACATATCCATGTGCCCATGAGTTTGTTGAGCTCAGTTCGTAATTCAGCAGTTTTGTTGGGTCAAGGGTTAGTCCATCGTTTTCAGGATCAGATGTTTGGTTTGCATCATTCTTTGGTGGAAGCAATAGATTTGTTGGCTCATTTGGTTAGTTTTTGCCCTTTCCTTTAGATTTCACAGCATCCTGAACCTTGACCACTTCACCTAAATAGTCAAACATTTGTCAAAAAATTAGCTACAAGATGAAATAAATACATGATTTTCTTAAGTAATTTAATCTTTATCTTAGCAATGTCTCTTCGATCTTTTAAAACTCAAATTACTCCTATTTTTTTTACCCAAATAGCAGCTTTAGCTTTTATTTATTCCGGAGTGTTAACTTTTAATGCTTTACATATTCAGTCAATTGGATCAAAAAGAATGACTTACCTTTTTAGAGAAAATGATGACAACACCAGCCTCATCACTGCATTTAGCAGTATGTGCTGGCCACCTGGACTTCAACTGCTCCCAGTCATTCTCATCTTCAAGGGGAAATGTTAGCTTCATTGGATCCTTGAAGAAGTGGCAGATTAGTTCTGGGTGGTTCTCTTTCAGTATTTTGTCAAGTCCAATGATGCTTTCAATTGCTGACTGGTGGTGAGAGAATGCTGTACTGAGGTCAACAAGGTAAGGGCTGTAGATGAAGACTTGGAATTGGTTGTGAGTCAGGACACTGAATGTAATGGCTAGATGAGGAACAACTGGTGGTCAATAAAACAGATGCTGTAAAAACAAATAAAAAATAAAAAAAATACCTTGTGGAACATTATTACTTGCACCCTTCCTTATTGCTGTGTGCTTAGCAGGGAGTGCATTGAACTTGAGCTCAGAGCCATCAAGCTTGCTATCATTGTTGTTGATGTCCCCTGGTTCATCCACATATTCAATGTCACTTGATTCTTGCCTGACCTGTCACACTGCACCCTCAGTCTGCTCATTTTTCTCAGCAAGAATGAGGCTTGCCTCCTCCTGGGCCTCTTCAACCATGCTCAGTGCTGGTGCATCTAGCAATTCTGCATGGGAGGTGACTGCCTTAGCAGCACTAGCATCAGGAAGAGAGGTGGGGGTGGGGATATGTTTGTGAAATCTGAAAGGAGATAAGTTAGTAGTAAAGTAGATATAGATGTGAGAAGAAACTTACTGAGTATTGCTCTTGGCAGAGCTAGCTGCAGCTGCAGCTTTTGAGCTGTTCCTTTTTTCCTTGCCAGTATTGATGTCAGGCTCCTGGGGTGCAATGCAACTTGATGGTGTTTGAGATTACTGTCCTTCAATGATTTGAGTGGGATCAAGGACATCATGCTAGTGCAACTTTGGTTTAGTTCTGGGGACCTTGGGCAGATCAGGAGGCCTGTTGACGGTTTCAAAGGACTGGGGTGTATCATTTTTCCAAGGCATTGGGAAGCCATGGGGAGGATGAAGAGTCAATCCAAGCGCAGTTGTTGTGCTACAGAAACACGCATGGCTGTGACTATATGACATGTTGGTCACCTCAGGCCATGAGCACCATTTACTGGCTGGGAGGGCCACACACATGCAGAGGTTGAATATTTTCTTATTCAGAGAGTATATATATATATAATATATATATTGGATTTTATATCAATTATTCAAGCCTTATAAAAGGCTTGAAGCCCCGTACTGACTCCACATATATGTAACCTTTCCCCTTCACCAGCAACTGCAGTATGTTACTCCAGCACTTTCACAATATTTATAGCACTATACTACAGTGTTCTTACAGAGCTACAGCTATTATTGATGGTGTTTCCAGGTAGAGTACCTTATATAAGCCCCACAAATCTACATTTCCAATATGAGATGATAAGAAATAATTTTTACATGTAAATAAAGCCAATATATATTAAACTATTACCACGAAATACCATCTCTTAATCTTGCCTGGTTGAGGAGTTATGAAACATTCTTGCTTGGATGTGTCGCATATTTTTTTTTTCAAACTCCGCCCTATGTACTTGAAAGTACTGTAATGAGTATATACTTGGATGGATGCAAGATAAAAGTTCTGGCTAATATTTTGACTATATTTTCATGTAGGAACTACAGGAGTATTTATACTAAAACTATTCTAAATATATCTTCAAAGGAAAAGATGGTGAGGCAGGAATGAAAATGCAGGCATGGTGGAGCTAGTGAATGGCAGGTCCTGTCCCAGCCCATAAGATGGATCTCAGGCCCATCTTACCAGTCCTGGGGCCCACATGAGGGTTGGGCTGGGACTTTCACCAGGTCCTGGTTCAGTCCCAGGCTGGCTTGGGCTCAATACCTGTCCTCAGTATGTACTAAGTATTATATGTATTACCTATACTAGAGGTCAGGAAACTCAATAAAAAATTTTACACCAGGGCCTTCTTGCTCTTCATAATCATCCAGGTTTACTTCAAGAATGAACCCCTTGTCATCCACCTTATGCATCTATTTGTTGACATCATTGTTTAGCTTCTCATCAACCTCTCCAGCTTCTTCAAGTGCAACCTCGATGGTGGAGGATGGCATGGGTGGCTGCACAAGCCGGTGCTTGCACAGCATGCACTTCACCACTTGAAGAGCTTCTACTATATCCCCTTTCAGTCTGTTCTGTCATTTGGTTAGAGCAACACTAGCAGCTGAAACCAAAAAAGCCTAAAAATAAAGGTCAGTTATAGTAAGCTAATAGTTCAACAAAGAACTGATTGTGGGCTATCAGGTACCAAGCATCCAAAGTCATTGGCTGCAGATCCTATAGATGTCAATGCAGACAACATCCTTGTTAATATTGATGTCATTGACATCACAGCAACTTCCATGAAGGCAATGTGTAAGTATGGGAATTGGGATGTTGATGAGTTCTTCAGTAAGACAGTTGCCGAAACTACAAGTGATGGCAAAGCTCACAAATGCAGAACCTGTAAAACTTGCAAGTGAGTGCTTTTCCTTCCACTCATTGGTTTGACTGACAGTTACAATTTGAAACAGCACCAAACTAGTCAGTGATACAACAACTCTGCATCAGCATATCAAGTCTTTGGAAAATCATCAGATTAGTGTGTATGGTTAATCTAATATGTGATACTGAGTATGTCACTGTTACAGACCAAATACCACAAGTGGGCACAAAGTAATAATTTTGATTCTAAGCTTCCAAAGGCATTGAAGGAGAAGAAAGAGAAAGTGGAGGATATGGCAGCAAAACTCAAGCAGTGCACACTTGATGGACATGTGAGGGCAATACTTATCTCTGCCTAGCCAAGTAGACCAGCCTTTATGCAGGGCCTCAAGTGCCAAAAGAACTAGGTGTAGACTTGGACTGGTGTCTGAAGAGAATCCCTGCTGTGCTCTGTCTGCATGCTACATGCAGGGCTAGGTTAGTCTTGAAATGCATTAGAATATTGGCACTCATACCCAGAAGATCAATAAATGCTTTCAGCCGGTCCCATTCAGAGTCACTGAGCATGAGGGAATGAAGCTTTGTGGATTTGATGAGGTCTGACTCTTCCCAGCTCATTTCTTGGACAAACCAATAAAGATGCACTAACAGGAATAATACCTATTAGCCTGCATGCAACAGTCCTTCTACCTGGATGGTCTATAATGCAGTCATTCGTGGGCAAAGAGACTACAGCTGTGGGTTGACTGGTATGAAGAACGAGTCGTACAACCTGTTCTTCTGGGATATAATGCAGGTGACTTCTTGTGATGATCGCCCTGCTTCGTATGATGTATGATGTAGACTTGTGACATATGTGTGGCTATGTCCTGTGACAAAGCTTCGACTTAGTGCCCTAAACTTGGGGACTTGACTTGGACTTGGACGTAGACTTAAGAGAGACTTGACTTGAGAACTGAACTTGACTTGTTATTGTACTGAGAGACCGAGCCCTTTATATACACATCCCCAAGCTACAATGATGTCATGCACTGCAATGGGTTGAGTCATATGATGAGCAAGCAGGTCTGAGTCAGAATGAGTAATGGCGAGAACACAAAACACAAAAGGGGAAACAAGGAGAAATTACAATAGCAAAAGTAAGCAAGAATGTGTCAGATAGGGGTAAAGTATGGCGAATGAGTAATAAAAGATCCAAAAATAGAACAAGTATGCGTCATGACAAGAAAAGACTAATTAAAATAGAAACAGGGTGAGTCATTCTGAAACAAAGTGAGTCATTCTGAAACAAAGTGAGTCATTCTGAAACAAAGTGAGTCATTCTGAAACAAAGTGAGTCATTCTGAAACAAAGTGAGTCATGACAAGAACACTATGAATATCCGCCAATCATAGTCATACAAATGGTCCACTTTCTCTGAGATGAGTCATGGGATTAGTTGGCGCAATTGAGTCATAAGAGTGAGGGTGATGAATCAATAACAGAAATAACTCCTGAGCTTCTCCTTAATCCACTCCCATGATAGAACGCGAGGAGGAGACAGTTGTATGCAGTCTCAAGTAGTTCTATGATGAAGGTCGAGTCAGATTGACGTGGGAGGGTTGGTTGGGTATGGAGCCCGGAATTCTGCCTCATATTCTTTCCTTCCTTCATTGTGAACAACCTTGCCTGTGTATCCGAGGAATGTGAATGGCTGTGCATCGTCTTGGAAATACACAGAATCTCCAATGGCATATGATTTCAGAATAGAGAAATGTGATTTCTTTGTTGAAAGCCATGCTGCTTTAGGTGACTGGGGGTAAAGCATGTGATGAAGCTTGGCGTGTCTTTGAATATCTTCTGAATCGAGTGACCATCGTGATAATGAGGGCGATGTTGGGGAGTTAAAGGTCTGAAGGGGAATAGAGTTTGAAGCTGCATTGTTGATGGACGGCATGGGGATAACAATGAACTGATAATCGATGGGGTATGGCTGAGTCATCTGGCTGGGCTGAATTGAGATGATGGAATAAGCTGAAATGAAATAGACGTGTGTTGTTAAGTTCACGGATGTTACCCGGAACTTTGGAGGTCGTAGACTTGGAGGTCGGACTTTGAAGTAATATGAGGGGGTAGGGACTTGGCTTCAACTTATGGGTTGCACCACCTACTATCATTCGGTCCCTAATTTCGGAGATCAGAGTATCGGAGGTGGTCCGGAGATTTGGTTTCGGGGTTATCACTAATAGTATCTAACTACAAGGATAGTGACGTGAGAAAACTGGAGGTGGTAATGGGGAAATAAGTTGATATTCAAACTAGAGAACTGGATACAAGATTGGAGGACTATTAATACCTTACATTCTAATTGTATCCTAAGAACATAGAACAAGAAAGATATAAGAGGCATATAACAAGCAGAGTTCGGAATAGGGTCAGGGGTTTGGATTGAGCGAGGTACAAGTATTCTACTTTGGGTCGTGAATGAGAATTATACTCAAAGAGGTAAACGGCAAGAACTAAAGCAGAACATAATAGTTACTTTGGAGTTCGGAGGTCTGAAGGTTCGGAGCTTCGGTGTTAGATCTCAGGGATCTAACATGTGTGGAGCTTAGAGTTTTTAAAGACTCCTTGGAGTTTGAAGCTTTTTAGATACATGTCATTTGATTTTCCTTCACCGATCCACAAACTACAAGATAGTCAGGTCAAGTTAAGTTAATAATAAGGAATTTCATACTGGTCTTCACTTCTCAGCTCTATCACACATGACATAAGTCAAAGACCAGCAGACTGGCATGTCAAGCACCAGTTGCACTGGGGTCACATCTTCCTTGTGTGACCCAATCTTAAAGAATAGATCCTTGTGTTTTGCTGATGAGCATTCCTGAAAAGAAGCTTAAATATATACCAAATGAGGCACTGTAGCATACCTTCACTGGAATGATGCAGACCAGGCTGACCTCATCTCATATGAACTCCTCAATATCTGGCAGGTGATTGTCAGGTGTGGCTGGATTGTAGTGCTTCAATTTTGAATAAGCTTTGATTAGTGCCTGTGTAGCGAGATTAATAACATGCACAAGACACCTAAAAGGGCATTTCCTGATGAGTGATAATTGATTTGCAGGAATTCACAGAAATTGAATACTGTATATGTTGCTTATCTGGCACAAACTCTTGCCCTGTCTTCTTGGTTATGTACTCTGCAAAGAATGACATCATAGTGTCATTATTCGAGGCATTATTGTATGTCACAAAGCCAATCTACCATCACAGGTCAGAAATATACCACAGAATGTATTTAAGAATCACTGACCTTGTGTACAATGCCTAGTCATTCAACTATTCTAAACATTGCACCCCCAGTTGCTTCCCATTGTGTGCATTATTGAGCCTGGTGAAGCCCAGTAGGGCACTCTTCAATTCCCAAGAACCAGCACTTGGTTCTTCAATCCAATGTCCTGTCACTGCAAAGCAGGCATCGGCATTGGATGCTTGCCATGCATCACACATCAGGCTAACACTCCCTTTAGTCACAATGCTCTGTCATAGCCCAGGGTGAAATATGTGAGTCATTGCAGAATGCATGACTCACATTCATACATTCCTTGAGTTGGGTCAGCTGGGTATTGAACTTGTTCATAATCTGTGCTCAAGTGGCCTTCCGGCTTGGGATTACAACTCCATGGGTTGAGCATGTGGCAATGTTCACCAACTTCTCAAATGATGGGTAGTTCAGCACCTGAATTGGTTGCAACTGATGATTAGTAATCATCCCATCTGCCCAATATCATGCAAACCAACTTGATCAGTGGCAATAAGCCAATAAATGGCAGTATCACAGAAAATTGCCTCGGTGTATGGCATCACTCTCTCCTTTTTAGGCACCTCCCTCACATGTCCATCGAGTGTGCGCTGCTTGAGTTTTGCTGCCATATCCTCCACTTTCTCTTTCTTCTCCTTCAATGCCTTTGGAAGCTTAGAATCAAAATTATTACTTTGTGCCCACTTGTGGTATTTGGTCTGTAACAGTGACATACTCAGTATCACATATTAGATTAACCATACACACTAACCTGATGATTTTCCAAAGACTTGATATGCTGATGCAGAGTTGTTGTATCACTGACTAGTTTGGTGCTGTTTCAAATTGTAACTGTCAGTCAAACCAATGAGTGGAAGGAAAAGCACTCACTTGCAAGTTTTACAGGTTCTGCATTTGTGAGCTTTGCCATCACTTGTAGTTTCGGCAACTGTCTTACTGAAGAACTCATCAACATCCCAATTCCCATACTTACACATTGCCTTCATGGAAGTTGCTGTGATGTCAATGACATCAATATTAACAAGGATGTTGTCTGCATTGACATCTATAGGATCTGCAGCCAATGACTTTGGATGCTTGGTACCTGATAGCCCACAATCAGTTCTTTGTTGAACTATTAGCTTACTATAACTGACCTTTATTTTTAGGCTTTTTTGGTGGAGGTGCAGACCCACTACACAGGTCAGTATTTTCACCCAGCTCATCTGCAAACATGTCAGTTGAGTTGGCAACAGCCTATTCTGGAGAAGATACAGACCATCTACAACTGAGCATTCTTCTTCTCCAGGTGCAAACTCCGAATCACTGCTCAACTTGGCATCCTTGGCATTCTGCTTGTTTGTGCCAGGATTGGATGCAGGATTGCTACATGGCTATGACCTCTCAACTGTAATAGCTGCAGCTGCCCCCTGGCTTGTGTCACCTGGTGAAACCTCAGTGGTATCTATACCCACTGGTGCCTTAACACTTCTTTCATCTGGTTTTGGCTTCTGGGTGAGTATACCTGTTGGAACTTTGTTGTACAATGTGGCTGTAGCCTGACATTTTGCAGCAGCAGCCTGGGGAGCATTACTGGGGTCCATGACCTTTTCAGTAGTGATAATCCTTCGCTTGGGACAACAGCTGTCACCAGACATACCCTTTGTATGGTTAGGAATCTAGAAGAGGGTGCAGTCTTCTCGTCTCCCGTGTTTAAGTCATTTCCTAAAGTCCTGGCAACCTTCAGGGCTAAGTCAGTTGTAGTGTGGGCTTGAGGTATTTTTACATGAACCAACAGGCCCAGGTACATAGGGTACAACTTGTGTACCCACATGGTCATTCTGATCTATAAAAAGCCAACAAATCCTTTCAAATATCCTTCTGGGATATCCGGTGGCTTCCCTGTCTCCACTGTCTCCACCACCTCCCACCAATGGCTGGACGTGATGGATACAGCAGGATATGCAATAGAGGGATAGGTCAGGGATGCTGTATATTACTTGAGCATGCTGATGTATCTAGTATTCAGTACATGACCAAGGAACTGTGGCATCATTAAGTGTGGTGTTGTTTGGTGTGGTGTCATTCAGTGTGGCATCATTTGGTATGGTGTCATTTGGTGTGGTGTCATTCCGTGCAGCATCTGCTATAGGTGATATCAACCCTGTACACACATAGCACACAGCACATGAATTTAGACTGACACGAATGTCAGAAGCAGAAAGGGCAACCCAAAAATGAGACAGCTTGCTTTCCACTCATCTCAGCCAATCTCAACACTGGTAACTTTGGCTTTCAGCTTCAGGTAGGCTTTTTCAGTACAGTACAAATAATCTCTAGATTTATTTCCCCCTCAAGCTCTTGAATACTTTGTTGAAAGTCTTCAAGGTCTGCATGGGTCTCAGCTACCATTTCTGAAATCCCACTAAACTTCTGCATCCTATCTTGATTTATATTTAGCAGCTGCGTTATGCATAAAGGGAAACATGAATTTGCATTTCACTCATGGGTCATCATTAGATACTGATGGTGCATTGTGTCTGAAGACTGGAGGTTGGTAATGGGAAATAAGTCAATATTTGAACTAAAGAACAGATACAAGATTGGAGGACTATCAATACCTTGTATCCTAATTGTATCCTAAGAACATGTAACAAGAAATACATAAACATAGAACAAGAAGGATATAAACGTAGAACAAGAAGGATGTAAGAGTCAAATAATAATTGGAGTTCGGAATAGGGTTGGAGGTTCAGATTGAGCAAGGTACAAGTATTCTACTTTGGGTCATGAATGAGGATTATACTTTAAGAGGCAAACAACAAGAACTAAAACAGAACATAATAGTTACTTTGGAGTTTGGAGGTCCAAAGGTTCGGAGCCTCGGTGTTAGATCTCAGGGATCTAACATCAATGAGACAATGACACAATCTGTCCCATATAAAAAGTACCCCTCAGCTGGTCTGTATTTTTGGGATTGCTAATTTGGTGACAGCCCACCATAAATGGGGGAGAATACCACTGACAGAAATGTTTCTGCTCATTTATAATTGTAGGCTCATGCCTTGCAGACCATTGATGTCATATAATGTCCTGCTATGAACGCACTTTACTGCAGCAGTCAAATCCCTTAACAGCACCACTACTCACTCAACATGTCATAAAGGCCATGTTTTCTCCACTGAGGTGCATGCTGTTGGACCTGACTTGCTTATGCAGGACATGCTGCAGGAGATGCATGTCCTCATGTTCACCATTATGACTGAGGGGCTGAGGTCTGTGTCCTGTAGACTGTGCAGCTGTGCAGACAGAACCCTCAAGCGTTGGAAGCCACTTCTGCCAAATACCATCTCTGACCCACCCTCTGTATTGTCATTGTCACCATCATCCACAGCAGCTAGTACACACAACCCACTGCACATCTTTGTAAATAAGGGCATCGTGTCCTAGACAAACATGCTCACTCTTAAGATTGTTGCAGATACCCTGGGGAAAGACGTCACATCATTCCTCATGCCCTTTTTCATGTCCCTCCTGTCTCCCATAACTGTTTTGTGAACCTGGTTTAGTGTTACAGAGACTTATTAATTAAGGCAACAGAAGTATATCAAACATACATTGCACCTGCTACCTTCAAGCTGATGCTGGTGATTCAAAAAGATGCTTGACCCTGGAGGTACATGCTTAGCACCCCGTTGCTTCAACACTGGTCATAGCTAGCCCAGGAATGATGTCACCAATATTGGTGATTTTAAAAAAATGAAAAACTGTCTTGATACTCTAGCTGTATGTACACATAGTAGGCACCCAATATGTGTCATGGTCAATGTATGAGATATATGGAATACTTGTGTGTTCTGCTGCTACAGCAGCCTTGAGAACTCTAATATAATCTAAAAACCACCATTAAAGACATAAGCAGTTTTAGTTGAATGGTGGAAGTTGTGTGATTACATAACTGGTTATGTCTAGGGATGGCATTCAGAACCCCCTGCAGGTTCAGAAAGTTTTGGAGGCCAATTTGTATCTAGTATCACACATGCGTAGTCTAGCTTGCCTATATATAAACCTCACTGTCCAATACTAGTTACTACACCCAGAGACATAAATAATGTTGGATTGCATGGTGGTCCTCTAAGTTAATTGCCTGGTGCAATTTGATTTTTTTCAGGCTTGTCACACATATTAATTAGTCACCTATTTTACTATGTATACCCAGTTCTTTTGGGGGGGATCTGTCCTCAAACATGTGGTGATGCCACATTCCACTTCCAAGGTAATCCATGTTGTAGACATGTGCTGGACACATAAAAAATGCAGAATAGTCATGACTATTTTTCTGACCACAAATTATCCATGTATTTTGGGCCTTGAATTCATTAATTACCAGGATAGTACCTGTTTTGGAACCGTTGAACTAAACTCTAAACTGTGGTGTTAATCACAATAATAAAGTTTAATCAAAAGATTTGACTTTACAAGTGTGCACAAGCTTCGAAACTATTTTAATGGAGAACCCAATTAAGAAATTATACTCCAGTGAACAATTGTAACCAGTATTGCAACAGGAAATGTAGCAATAGAGATTGAACTGAACACGTGTAGCTCCAGGTTTATGCAATGACTTAATAAGATCAAAGAATGTCAGGTGTTCAAGGGTCCAGATACTTTAAGGGGAAAGCTACTTAGAGTCTTAGGACTGCGGGTCAAGTGAACTAAAGATTACAATAATCCCTAAGATGTGAAAAGATAGATCAATGCTTGAACTCTTCCTCAGATCAAGTATCTCATTATTCTCTGTGCTTTTCTAGTTTTCCAACTCAACAAATGTAGTATATTAACTCACTTACCCTGAGTTAGGTTAATATCTGCAGGCATTGATTTACTGTTAAGACCGGGTCTTTGTATGGGACCTCGGGGGAGCTCGGACCGAGCTCGGCCGAGGAGTACTAGGGAGGGCTGGGCTTCAGCTTATGTGCTGCGCCATCCACTATTACACGTGCCCTTGATTTCGGAAGGAGATCAGGACCAGAGGAGCAGAGGGACTAAGAGGAATTGGAGCAGGAAACTCGTAAAGGGTTAGAAGGGTATCTAGTTGGATTTCTGACTGAGAAGCAAAGTACATACAGAGCGAGACTTATATACGGAGGACAGAGGGACAGGATTGGACAAACTATCTAAGGAATCATAATGAAGCTCGGGAACGGAGGGGAAACAGGGTTTGGCTCAGACTTGGGCTCGGAACTCGGGCGCGGGGTGTGGGCTCGGGACGGGGTTAGTGGCCAAATATAGTTACCGGAGATCCGCAAGGAACTGGATCATAACATTGACCAAGAAAGATCAATTACTCAAAAGGCTATTAACCCACTTAACTCAGAGTTAAGTTAATAATCTAATGTGTGAATTGATTAACTAATAACCAAGACTATTAGATCACTGCTCAGAGTGGTGTCTAATATACAGGATTACTAATCAGTTACTCTTAGTAACTTCACTGTTCACAGCTTAGTTATTAAGAACCTGCTGCAATTAGAATAGAGCACTCTTGTACTTCTCAGAGCCAATCAGAGAGCTGCAATCTTAGTATAGCACCAAGCCAATGTAGCCAGTACTTCAGTACAAGGCTGTGTTGAAGTCACACTTCAGGTTACTCAGTGTCTGAGTGATGGTTGGGGTGAAAGATTGTCTATTCCTCACTGCTGAACTGCAGGCTATTTATGCTACATCTATCTGGCTTATGTAGCTACTTTAGAACCTTGTGGCACTGTGAAGAAAGGCAGAGAAGCTTAGAGAAGCTTCAGGAAAGATTTGGAAGGTTTTGGAAGGCTGTGGAAGGTTCTATTACCATTTTGAGTTAGTGTCACAGCTTTGTGACAGCAATCCATGGTTAAGTGTCAAAGTTTCCCACACTTAAGTATGTCATGTGATTATCATGTGACTGCCTTATTTCAAAAATGGTCATGTGATAATCAGGTGACCATCAACACAGTCATGTGATCATCATGTGACTATCTTATTTCAGCATAGTCATGTGACAATCATGTGACTAGCATTGTCATGTGATCATCATGTGACTATCTCAATCCAGCACAGTTATGTGATAATCATGTGACTAGCAAGGTCATGTGATAGTCATGTGACTGTGATTACTTTGGCAAGGTCATGTGATAGTCATGTGATGGTGGGAAATATTAGCTCAGTGACCAATGGATTGTTGTACTTTGTGGACCCAATGTGAACATAATAAAGAAATATTCATACAACCTTTTCTAAGGACATTTGGAACTATTTAACTACCTAGTAATTGTTCATAAATAGGTAGCTTATTTGTGGACGACCCCTAATAGTACCTGGCTGTGTGAAATTTTCACTCCATCTGCAGGTGGCAAAGTCATGTATATTAGTACTATGATAGTCCACAAGCACATACATGGTAAAGCCAATTATGTTCGTGGGTTTTCTGTGTATTTCAATCATGGGCTATCCTAGTATTATGTGGTTATTTTTCCCACTGTGGTATGGCTGGCATGATGGAACTCCTTTGATGGTCCAAACATGCCTCATAAGAATGACCCCCTTTGTGCTGCACTCTCACAGCAGACTTTGCCCAAAGTAGAGGAATGGCCAAGTTCTCCTTGTTGTTCAAGACCTGTTGAGTCACACTCAGCACCATGGTGAGACAAAGGGGGGGAAAGGGCTAGACAGGGAAGGGGGTAGTACAGGACTCCTTGGCAAAGACATCTTTGAATCTTCATAGGTATTCTGGGATCTCTGCTGCTGCCTTCACATATTTCTGCAAAGCCTCTACAAGCCTTTGCAAGGTCATTGCAGTTGGACAGATGTGTTCCACTTCCAGTGGAATGTTCACAAACAGCAAGCAATCTCCTTCCAGGCCTTGGACTGACATACTGTATGTGACATTTGGCTAGGCATTGACTCATCACCACCTTCTGGGTCTGCCAGTTGATCTCTGTGTTGTGTTCCTAGAGCCAGGTGAACCTGAGGATAATGTCCTGCTTCCCCAGGCTGGTCACTGCAAAGGAGGTGTGCTCTGTGTACCCATTGTAACAGAGAATCATGTCCATGATTTCTATGATGGAGCTGTCTTGTTAGGGCTTCCATCCACATTGAGCACTGGGATGACATGTTGGAGTTTCCAGATGGTCAGCATGTTCCACTCCACATAGTCATGGTCCTTGAACTCCCCAGTGGCTCCACAGTCTATGAGTGTGGGCCTGGACTTGACTTCCACAGCATCAGTGGTCTGAACCTTCACCTTGACAACTAGGGACTTACAGGGGCACCTTCTACAACATATTGTTTTGGAAGGTGTCTTTCCCATTGGTGGAGGTGGAATGGATGGGGTGTTGGAACTGATTTTGGTGTGACTTTAACTGGTGATTCTGCATGAAGGGGAGTGGAGGGTTCTTATTCTCTACTTTCAGATGGGCAGACCAGTTATGTACAAGCAGCAGGGGCACAGATTTCATCTGCTGTGTGTCTGTGTGGGAATTGTCTTAAGTGGAAGGAAATCACAAAAAAAAGCAATAAATAACGTAAAAATCCTGTTTTTTTTCACCTCCCATAGCAAATACATGGAACTTTTGGAGGGGAAACCGATTATTCCAACATCCCTTAATTTTGGGGCATTTTTCCGCCATTTATTTCAACTTCACTGGCTCAAAAAGGCCTCACTCTATTCACTGCAGAGCCATGGACCCACTGGCACCCATAACTCTGTTTCGGTGCTTTAAAATTAGAACTCCGCCTGGGCAGACCCTTCAAACCAGCAAACCGGATCTGAATTCAAACTCCACCCAGACAAAGCCTCAAATGGTGGAGCTAGGAATGCAAAAATAGCTATAACTCTGAGATAGCTGGCCCTGCCCCAGCAACCAAGGCTATGCAGGGCAGTGCCAGGCTATACATAACTGCACAAAGCTGTACAAAGCCATACAAAGGCCAAAAAGAGAGTCCCTGTTCTGCTGCAACTATTGGCTAGATCCTAGGACCAAATAAACCACAACCATGATGTCATGGTCATGAGACTGTCCCAGGCTGTGCAAGACAGTGCAGAGCTGTGCAAGCCAGAGAGGATGATTGGTTGTCTATTCTTACTTTCTCCAACATACCACTATAGCTATAGGGTGACACTGGATTGTGCAAGCAGTTACATATGACATCACTTGCCTGATAGATAGAAGAACCCCATTTTATATATATAATCCTGTGTAACATACAATATAGGCCATCCTGCCCCCTTGGATCAGCATCCAACTGATCTAGCAATCTAGCTTCTTCTATCCACGACTTGTCCATCTTACTAAGCTGCTAACCCCAGCTAGGGTCATACAGCTACTTTTCTGTATCAATTCTCAGTTAAGTAGTTGCTTTTCTACTTAGCCACCTGGACTAATACTCTAGATGAAAGTTCTACAGAGTGAGATTGTCAATTGATTTTCTTGCCAATTAGCACTCCAATACCCAAGATGAGCTGTTCAGTTGATTTTCCTGTTCAGTGACTTTCACAAGTCAAGTCAAGCCACTTGCAAAAGCCACCTCCCATACTATTTGTTCATTATTGCAGTGCATTGACAGATTATCTGGTCAGTCCACTATTATGATCTGGTTCCTCACAGATCTCTGGTAACCCTATTCAGTAACTAACCCCATCCCAAGCCCCCTATCATGAGCCCGACCTTATCCAAGCCCTTCCCAAAGTATTCTGAGCCTAACCCCAACCCTATTCACTATATTCCATTCCTTATCCTTCCCTGAGCTTTATTCTGATCCCTTTAGTCAGTTTATGTCTGACCCTACTTCCCTGTTATCCATATATAAGTCTCATCCTGTATGTACCTTGCTCCTCAGTCAGAAATCAACTTAGATGTCACATTGAATCATTTACTAGTCTATCCGTCTCCTCTTACCTCCTTACACTCCTCTTGTCCAAACCTCGCTCCAAAATCAAGGGCACGCACAATAGTGGATGGCACAGTACACAAGCTGAAGCTAAGCCCTCACTATTAATAACCTCAGTCCAAGCTCAGTCAAGCTCACCCCAAGGTCTCACACATAGGCCTCAGTCTTAACAGTATTTCTGACTCCAACTTCCACATTGTACTAACCCAACCATGTCTGCAACCACCCATGATAGAAGTATTACACTTCAATGCATCTTGGAACAATGCTGTCTTTCCAAGCAACCTGAAAGCCCTCTGAACTTCCCCTCCAAATCTGCTGAACCTGTTGATGCCCCAACTGATAAGGGAAAAGGTAGGGAAGATAAGCCCCCGGACCACAACTCCCTAGGTGAAGCTTCCTCAGCTGTGTGGGAACTCCTGTTCAACTAGCAGAATGCCTCTTCCTGGAATCCAGCTGCACAACCAGCCTTAAATAGTCCTCTATCTTTGTAACACCACCTTATAAGAAATTGCCTGGGATCTTTGCCTATAAAAACCATATAAAAATTACTCTAGGGTGTTTAAAACATCCCTCTATCTTTCCTCAATTTTTGCCTATTTTTCCGAGGCCTACTTCTCTCAATTCCATCTTATTTTGTGCAGCAGAGTTGTGGACCCACTTGTATCCACAACTATGTCACGGACTTTCGATTTCAAACTCCGACAGGTCTACTCGGATTCTGCGGAGTTCTCGGTTTAGGCACACACATGCTCCCACAGCCCCAAAATAATGGCTCCTTCAGACTCAGCCACTGAGTCTGAATAAATTACCAAACTTGGACTAAAGGGTTGTGGAGCCACAACCACTTAACCAAATCAGGCAAATCTTGGTGAGACAGGTCCACCTGACCTTCTCACATGATGCTGAGACATTTGAGGCTGTACAGTGAGTCATTAGTGTGGAAGGGCCCTGATTGGTTGGGAATTCCTCTGAACTTGACAGAAGGCAGTGGAACTCCCTGGAAACTGTCAGAAGCCCCTAGATCTGTCTTCCAGCTTCCACTAGCTTCTTCCCCTGTTCCATTAATAGATAGAAGATTCTACCTGCTTATCTAAGCCCCTGTACAATATGGTATAAAAGGAGGCCTTTTGCCTGCCTTGGAGAACAATCAATTTAACCATCTTCTATCCTACACAACTTGTGTGACTTGCACATCTTACTAAGCTGCTAACCCCAGCTAGGGTTCTTACACTTACTTAGTGTATTAATTCTCAGTTAAGTAGTTGCTTTACTGCTTAGCCACTTGGACTAATTCTCTGGGTGAAATTCTACAGAGTGAGTCTGACAGTTGATAGTCTTGCCAGTTGCACTCTAATACCCAAGAGTTATTGATCAGTTGATTTTCCTGTTCAGTATCTTTCACAAGTCAAGTCAAGTTGCTTATAAAAGCTACCTCACACACACTTCTCTTACATCTCTCGTTATTGCTGTGCACTGACAGATTATCAGGTCAGTCCATTTATAAACTCACCTGCTAGGTGTATTCCTCTTTCTTTGTAATACACTTGAACCCTAAAAGTGTCCTTGAACCTACAGTCTAATAGTTTATTATGCATTGCTGCTAAGAAATGCATTGCCTTCCATCTGTGATAACTTGGACTAGTTATTGCATGGATTGCAACCAAGGTACAAATATCAAATTAGTTCCAGAGTTGTGCTGCAGCAGTGTTAGTATTCTATAAGTCTCGTATACGACACATTCTGATAGATTGAAGTGTTAGCAATAACACCAAAGTCTTGAAGGGTTCCAGAACATCAGCCAAGGTTCCTGAAGGTAGCCCCAGTAATCCCAGGGATCCTGACAACCCCAATGACAATGGCCCACCCTCAGAAGGGACAAATGGGGACTAAGCCAACCCAACTGACAATGGCAGCAACCTCATATGTCAACTCCTCATGACCCTTGCTAAACCTCACCCTATGAAAACCCTCACTAAAGTCAAAGAGCCTGATACTTATGATGGCACCAACCAGGCTAAGTTCTGCACCTTTTTCTTGCAATGCCTGCTTAATTTTAGAGATCACCCAAATGCCTTCCCAACAGGGGCCTCTAAGATACAGTATACCATCTCTTACCTTACTGGCTCAGCTTTACAATACTTCAAACCCACAATCCTTGGCAGACTTGTTCCCAAGCCTATATGGCTCTGGGATTGGGACAGCTTCAAAAGTGAACTCGAACTAAACATCAGTCCATTCAATAATGCTACTCAAGCCAAAATCAACCTCAAAAAGATCATCATGAAGGAGCACCACAAAGTCACACATTATTTCATTTAGTTCTCCTGAGCTTCGACCCAAACTCAGTGGAACAACATGGTGCTCTGACACTTCACTTACAAAGGCCTCACCAAATGAATCAAGGACAACTTACTCTACTTCCTGAGATTCATGAGCTTGGCTGAGCTTTGAGGTTTTTCCCTCAAGTACAACAGCCATTACCGGGAACAGAAGGAATACAATACTATTGTAGCCTATGGTAGTCAAAACACTAACCATCCTTTCAACTAGTCAAACAATAACTCCAACCAGTCTAGGGGTTCTAGTAACCCAAAAAACCACAACAAGACTAACTTGGGTAAAGGTTCAACTAACAACAGTAACAACATGGCAAATGTGCAAACCACACCCAACCTTACCAACAAGCTTGGTAAGGATAGCAAACTCCTCAATGAACGAGAATGTCAGATTGACCAAGGACTTTGCTTACTTTGCAGCATCAAGGGCCATATGGTCAAGGACTGCCTGAAGGCAAACAAGAAACCTAATGATGGCAACAGTTCATCTGGAACTAAAGGTAGGTTCAACAAGACTTCAAATATGAAGACTGACTCGGCTTCAACCTCAGAGCCAAAAAAATAATCAGCAACCTCAGAACCACATGACCTGAGGATTGCAGTGACCTCAGCCATGTGTTTAGACTCAGTGCTGTTTCTGATTCCTTATCCAAAGACTCTCTTTATGTAGATTTAACTTCATCTCTAATCCCCACAGTCTCTTTTGTAGTATTAATTGACTGTGGTTCCTCCAATTGTTTTATTGAATCCAAGTTTGTAGAGAAATATGCCTTGACTACTTATTTTGTTACACCACTTCCATTAAAACTATTCAATGGTAGCACTAACACTACTATTACCCAAGCTCTAGATCTCCCTATCCATTTTCCAACCAACAAAGGATACTTGGTTACTTTCTATGTAACCATGCTCAACTTGAGTTGCTTGGTGGTACTTGGCCACAACTGGCTTGCCCACTACAATCCATTGATTGACTGGGCATTGGGCAGTATTACCTTCAAAACCTCCAAACCAACTTCAGTCCCAGCAACCTCAGTGACTTTAGCTTGCTCCACTACACTTTGGATGACCACCTTGCCTCCAGCCCCTGTTTTGGAACCCTTCAAGACTTTGGTGTTATTGCTAATGCCTCAATCTATCAGAACATGTTGTTTACAAGGCTTCAAGAATATCAAACAATGCTGCAGCACAACTCTAGAAATAATTTAATATTTGTACCTTGGTTGCAATCCATGTAATAATCAGTCCAAGTTAATATAGCTGGAAGGCAATGCATTTCTTAGCAGCACTGAACAATAAACTATTAGTCTATAGGCTCAAGGACACTATTGGGGTCCAAGTGTATTCCAAAAAGGGGAATATACTTGACAGGAGAGTTTGTAAGTGGACTGACCAGATAATATGTCAATGCACTGCAATAACGAACAAATAGTATGGGAGGTGGCTTTTGCAAGTGGCTTGACTCAACTTGTGAAAGTCACTGAACAGGAAATCAACTGAACAGCTCGTCTCAGGTATTGGAATGCTAATTGGCAAGAAAATCAATTGACAATCTCACTTGATAGAAATTTCACCTAGAGTGTTAGTCTGGGTGGCTAAGTAGAAAAGTAACTGTATGACCCTAGCTGGGGTTAGCAGCTTAGTAAGATATGCAAGTCACGTGAGTTGGATAGAAGAAGTGTTAGATCCCTGAGATCTAACACCGAGACTCCAAACCTTCAGACCTCCAAACTCCGAAGTAACTATTATGTTCCGTTTTAGTTCTTGTTGTTTGCCTCTTAAAGTATAATCCTTATTCACGACCCAAAGTAGAATACTTGTACCTCACTTGATCCAAACCTCCGAACCTATTCTGAACTCCGCTTGTTATATGCCTCTTATATCCTTCTTGTTATACATTTTTAGGATACAATTAGTTTACAAGGTATTAATAGTCCTCCAATCTTGTATCCAGTTCTTTAGTTCAAATATCGACTTATTTTCCCGTTACCACCTCCAGTCTTCCCACATCACTATCCCCATAGTTAGATACTATTAGTGATAACTCCGAGTCGGAACCTATGGACTACCTCTGATACTCCGATCTCTGAAATTAGGGACCAAACAATAGTAGGTGGCGCAACCCATAAGTTGAAGCCAAGTCCCTACCCCCTCATATTGCTTTGAAGTCCAACCTCCAAGTCTCCGACCTCCAAAGTTCCAGGTAACATCTATGAACTTAACAAGAAGCTAGATTGCTAGATCAGATTGTGCTGATCTGAGGGGGTCAGAGTGGCCTCCTTATATATTGTATTGTACACAGGATTATGTAGAGTGGGGGTCTTCTATCTATTAGGGAGTGATGTCATAGTTATGTCATATGTAGCTATTTTAGTATCTAAAACACACCCTGTAACTATTGTGGTGTGTTTGTGCAAGGAAGAATAAGAGTAGATAGCCAATCACCTGCTCTGCTCTGTAAGCTTTACACAGCCTTTGCACAGCCCTGCACAGCCCTGCACAGCCCTGTGAGGTTTTAGGGGTTTGTTTGAAAAGGTTGTGCATTGTTTGGCCTTTATCTGTCCAATGGGCCTTGCAGGATTCAAACCCTGGTTTCCTGGCTTTGTACATCTTTGTGCAGCTTTGTACAGTCCTGCACAGCCTGGCACAGCCTTGGTTTCTAGGGCACAGATTTGAGGGTGTGCTGGGTTTGAAGTATTTATAGATGTACAGCCTTGTGTAAGCTATAGAGGCAGAGTTCAAACTCAGTGACTGAGTCTTGAGTTAGCCAAAGTGTCGGAGTTGTGGGTGCTTGAGGGCCCACAACTCCGAACTCGTGGGTCGCGGTTCGTTCCGATAGGAGTTCGAATCGGCTGGACCGGAATAGAGTTGTAGGTCCGTGTGGGTCCAGCACTCAGCAAACAGGTTTGAGTGTTTTTGAGCCAGGGAAGGTATGTAAAATGGCGAAAAAATAAGGAAAAACTTAAGGAATATTTGAAATCTGTTTCCCCATCAAAAGCTGCGTGTATTTGCTAATTTATGATGAGGAAAAAGGGTTTTACAGTAATTTTAATCCTTTTTTTTCGAGATTTTCCAACCAAAGGTGGTTCCTACACAGTATCCTGAATGTTAACCTCAGATCAAACTTCAGCTGAAGGCAGCACATCCTGTGTAGGCAGCATCACCAGGGTATCATCATTGTCAGTAGTTGCAGGAGGCTCATGGTGAGCAGCATGGGATTTAGATGGAGAGGGGGCAGTACTGGACATGTCTATTTTTGGGTGGGACAGTACTACTACAATGGATCCACCAGCCCATTCTCTAAGCTTTTAACTAACCTCAGTCATGAGCTGACTCATCAAAGGCAAACTCAAAAAACATTGGTCCAAACCATCCTGACTCACTAAAAGCAAACTCTAACCTCAGGGCCAATGTTGAATAGCCATAAGAGGCTAACTGAACTACTCTATTGCAGCCTCAAGGGTCTTGACCATAAGGGGAGAATACTGTTATGATCTGGTTCCCCACAGATCTCTGGTAGCCCTATTCAGTAACTAACCCCATCCCAAGCCCCCTACCCCAAGCCTGACCTTATCCAAGCCCTTCCCAAAGTATTCTGAGCCCAAGCCCAACTCTGTTCACTATTTTCCATTCTTCTGAACCCCATTCCTTATCCTTCCCCGAGCTTTATTCTGATCCCCTTAGTCAGTTTATGTCTGATCCTGTTTCCTTGTTATCAGTATATAAGTCTCATCCTGTATGTACCTCACTCCTCAGTCAGAAATCAACTTAGATATCTTAAATCATTTACTAGTTTCTCATCTGTCTCCCCTTACCTCCTTACACTCCTCTTGTCCAAACCTCACTCCAAAATCAAGGGCACATACAATAGTGGATGGTATAGCACACAAGCTGAAGCTAAGCCCTCACTATTAATAACCTTGGTCTGAGCTTGGTCAAGCTCACCCCAAGGTCCCACATGTAGGCCTCAGTCTTCACATCCACTTACAAACTCTCCTGTCAAGTATTTCCCCCTTTTTGGAATACACTTGGACCCCAATAGTGTCCTTGAGCCTACAGACTAATAGTTTATTGTCCAGTGCTGCTAACAAATGCATTGCCTTCCAGCTGTATTAACTTGGACTAGTTATTACATGGATTGCAACCAAGGTACAAATATTGAATTATTTCTGGAGTTGTGCTGCAGCATTGTTTAATATTCTTGAAACCTCATAAATGACATGTTCTGATAGATTGAGGTGTTAGCAATAACACCAAAATCTTGAAGGGTTCCAAAACAGTGTCACAAAATCTGACATTTCTTCCACTTCCAGAGCATCATACTCTGCACTTCCAGAACTACCTTCTATGGGGGGCAGTCCACTGACATCCACTAGCACAAGGAACTCCAGCTTCTCTTCTGGTCATCAACCTGATTTCAAAGGCTTGGGGGCACTCATGGGCGTAGTGGCCTGGCTGCTGGCATCAGAAGCATGTGATGGCTGGGCTGCCTCTTCCACATGCAGGGTCAACATCCATTGGGGCAGGACCATTTTTTGAAAGCAGGGGACTGAGATTCTGAGAAGGGGTGGGCTGAATGAAGCTCAGAAGTGTCTTCCACATTGGAACAAATACCACTCTGGATTTGGGCAGAAGCAGAACTGGGCATGCAGAGTGTGCATCACATTCCAGTTTATCTCCATCAAGGCTTCATTTGCCTCCTTGTTTCAAGACATCTTGCATGCAGCTTTGTACCACCCTTCCAGGTCATCAAAAGGCAGAACTCCATCCCCAAGTAGCACAACTTGGTTCTGGAATGCCAGGTCAAGTTCATGTCAGAACTTGATAATGATGGTCTTGTCATCATCATATTCCATATATACATGCCATGTTGCATCAAAAAAAGTAGTCAGATGGAAGTACATATTTAGGGTTCCCTAAACTTCCTATGACCCGTGCGTGCAACATCCGTGCCTCAACGCCTTCTACAACAAGCTTGGCCCAATCTGGCACAGCCTCCAACAGGGCCTGCTTCATTAAGCTTCGGATTTCTTCGAGTTCGACAAATTTAGTTTCCGGCGTGCGATCTCGTATTTCATTCAAGCAGTTAGGAAGAATAGACCAAAGGGGGGCAACGCACGCCCCCTCCCAATCTATCACGCCCGTGATGATGGTAGGATCATCGCTGTCGACCATGATGTTGTGTAGGCCCAAATCAACGTGAAAAAAAACATTGAGCGACCATGGTGACGAAGCAGACCGCTCGTCATTGTCGAGATAAGCCAACGGTGCAGCCAAAACATCTGCGACAACGGGGACCATCCAAGACCTTTCCTCATCGCTCAGGGTTCTCTCTCGCTGGAAACTCATTTCGTCACGTGCTAGAGCCAACAGCCAGTCTCTGGCGCAATAAAAGGGGCCGCATTGGCTTGGTACTGGAGGGGCCGTTGTTCTGCCAACAGTTGTGGGCATAAATGTCATGGGACCGACGTAGAAGCTGTTCTTATCATTGGGGGGGGAGTTTATACTGCCAATGGCTCCCAACCGGAGCTGCATGAGCTGCGCCCATACGTCGACGGTGGCAAGGGCCACCTTGCGACGTTGACTGACGGACAAATCCCACCATATCGAAATGAGATCTGTTCCTTTTACCTAATAAAATTCAGTCTGCACGTATTCGTGCCAGAACGCTGGACCCACATCTTCCAGAATCATCCATTCTCCTCCAACCTTGCCATTTTTATCCTTATCATGATAATAGACCTCGGGAACTGGAATTGAAGTATGAGACTTCACGTATCGCATTGCAGCGATCTAATGGTGGTAAATGAGTACGCCACAGGTGATACCATCTGGCTGTCAATGGGTGACGTACCTCTGCTTCCATGGAGTCTTCTGGATATACTCCTGCCCCATATTCTCTGAAGCTTGGGGAGAGGATCCGACCGATCACGGTACGTCCATCATCCATGGTTACTCGGTATATCTGGGTATGGGTGGTCGGGTCAGAGCTAAATTGGCACCATGGGTGTGCCGTGGTCCGCGTTGCGCTTCATCACCAACGAAAATCGAACCCAAGACAAACCTTATGGTGTGAGCCTGGAAATAGTTTATGAGAATGGTTAACACATGTGGTGCTCTTTGGCATAATTTACCAATACAGATGCCGTCAAATTTCGAGCATCGAGCACCCAATAGGTCTTGCGCCTTCTCTGCAATCAGAGGAGAACGGTATCCCCAACCATCCCTGCGATCATCCTCGCTCTGGATTTTCGTAGGTGGAGATGAAAGTTCTTGGTCCATCACTGGGTTGTGGGAGGTTGGAAGTGTTTGGTAGCACAGAACCCGCTGAGGCTCGTGTGTACTTGTGTAGTCTTATTAGGACACGTTCGAAGGTGAACGTTGAACCTCGGTACACATTCCGCGGCGTCCATTTCTGTAATTCTTCTTTACTAGCCAGCGACTGTTGATCAGCTTGCCGAATCCATATATCACCGCGTTTTAGGCCAAAATTCACCTGGCATCTTTTGTAGCTATTATCAAAATAATATTCAAATTCCATCCGAAAAGTAGCATCGGGGTATCATCGGTATTATTCCTAGCTCACATTTGAGATATCTCCATTAATTGTGTAGATCATGCAAATAATACATAGTAGTCCTAGTTTTCTATCCTGTTATCGACCGAATCAAACAGTCCAACTCAGGTGTTCAGCTGATTACAGTAATAGATCAGTAGTCCCGCTTTGATTTACAAGGGAAGGATTTAGCTGGTTCCACTAAATCCTTACCTCGTTGGTGGGGACAGCACTGAAGGGCGTCGCGGGCCGATCTACGAGGCCGAACTCAAAGTCACGTGACACACCAGGAGATGGAGGGAAACTCAAACCCCTGACGCTAGAAAGAAAGGGGAGAGGTGTGCGGGTTCCAAAAACGAAATACTGACAGGATGGCAGTAGCGGCGAAAAAGATGTTTGACAGAACAAAACTACGTCACTGAGTCTTTTTCGAAGCTTAGCTAATGTCATTGTAGGCGGCTGGCTTCCACCGTAGTAGTCCGCGTTCAGATCTCAGCTACGAGTCACAGCTGATTACGAGCGCCCATTGAACTTGCCTCGGGGGACACACACGGCATGGCCAACTTGAAGACCCGCGAAGACTACGATACACTTATGAGACAGTATATACAAGAGGGTAAAATTTTATACCGTTTAGGGTCTGGAGAACGCTTCTGGACTGCCTACCAACCATGGCTCGCCTCGCTTGGGTACGTGCATGCTCCGCCCTCGTTATCGTCCACGCTGGGTGCCGTCCTGGCTAGGCACTAATCAATACCGTTTTACGTGTGAGGGTGGCATTGCTCACCAAATATATGAGCTCTCTAGGTGGCGACATATCTCTCACACGAAACTCAGCATCCCAGGTTGCTCGACGCCACCAGAGCATCAGATGGCAAACGTGTCATGCTTAAGTTGACTTTTCGATCGATACACCCAGACGAATCCGAGATAGGTCGGTATCTTTCCAGCAAAGCCCTTGGATCGGATCCAGTAACCATTGCATACCAATACTCGACGTTCTGATCGTCCCAGGCTACGAGGGTCTCGATATTAGTGTTATGTTGCTTCTTCTGGATTATAATGACCCTCCCTTCAAAACAGTTGGTGAGTATATGGAGTTTTTCAGGCAGATCTTTGGGGTATATCATATCTCCTTCATTGTTATTCAATATGACACCACATACTGAGTTTCAGGGCCTTCACTTCATGCACCCCACCATGTCGCTCATCAGTGACACCTTCTAGCATTTATGCTTTCCCCTCACTTATATTTCGTTATTCAAGTGACTGTTCCTGGCCAAACATTATGACGGACGGCATAAATTTATACCCAAATGGCTTTCATCCCATGGAACCATGGTCGACGCCAAACTGTCGTGGGCGTGCAAAGCATCGTACGCGCACAGAACGACCGCCCAAGTATTATCTTAGAGACTTTGGACTATCCCATCGCTATGATCCCGAAGCAAGCCCGGCCCACCTCTCCAACTGCCCATTCGTGGAAACGACAAATCGGTACCCGAGTTCCAGGGAGATGGATACGATCAAGCCAGAAACCCTTTCACCACAGATGTCTACTATATTGGGAATGAAACCAAGGCGCGTTTTTTGGAGGTGCGTCTACGACGGATGGTTTAAAGTGTCTCTCACTCATTGATTGCGGCTAGCGTACCTTGAACTTTTATTTCATGTCCTTTCTGGTAGCTGATATGACAGCAAATGATCCTGCAAAACGACCCTCGATGGGTCAAGTGGTGGATCGGTTTGAGGATATCTTACGCTCGCTGACCACCTCACAGCTTCGTACGCGGTTAATGGAGCCCATGGCGTTGGATCCTAGCTATGTGTTTCTTCGATGGATTCTGAACGTCCCACATTTTTTCCGCAAGGTCACATATGTTTTATGCATGATCCCACCGGTGCCTCGTTACAATGCATGAGTGACCCACTTCGAGTGCTGTTGAAAATTCCGATGTCATAGGCACTTGATTTCAACGGCAGTCTGGTTCTGATTTGTGCCCGTACTGACATATCCTGAGACTTCCGTGCAGCCTTGTAGCTCACAATGTTTCACGTGCAGTTAGGGGCCTGACTCCACAGTCGAATGCAAGACATTTGTGTTATTCCCGGTTCAGGCTGGTACAGTAGTTTCTCCGGTGCTGTGCAAATAGTTATATCTGACTACGATGGCGTGCTCCAGTACACCCTAGAAATGAGATTATGTTCTGTGAGTACTGAAAGTGTGTATACATGCTGTTTCACTGATCCCGCTTGAGATCAGGGTTCACGGCAGGAAAAACAACGCCCCTGTATTCACCGCCACTATCCTCTATTTCAATGACCTAGAAACACATAGCTTGTCATCGATATCGAGCGATGTGGCTGTTTGGCGTGGTAAGACGCAATCAAGAACCAATCAGGTCAATGACAAGGCAAAAGGTGAATTTGAATGGAGTCAGAACGTAGCCTACAGTAATGCGTCGGTACAATTATATTCCACAGGGGTACGTCGTTTCCACGAATGGGCGGTTTGAGAGGTGGGCCGGGCTTGCTTCGGGATCATAGCGACGGGATAGTCCAAAGTCTATAAGATAATATTTGGGGGGTCGTTCTGTGCGCGTACGATGCTTTGCACGCCCACGACAGTTTGGCGTCGACCGTGGTTCCATGGGATGAAAGCCATTTGGGTATAAATTTGTGCTGTTTATCATAATATTTGGCCAGGAACAGTCACTTGAATAATGAAATATAAGTGAGGGGAAAGCATAAATGCTTGAAGGTGAAAAGATATCAAATGATGATATGAGGGGTTGGAGATAGATAGATAGCTGGGACATACAGAATGTGATAAGTGATGGGCTGGGGGTGATATAAGTGTGACATAGTGTAAGAAGTGCCTGGCTAAGGCTATGGTTGATCATCCATGCATGTTGTGCAGGGCTGACGCAGCAGAACATGGCACCAGGGAGTTGGCTCGACAGTTGGATGGGTCGTGGGGCTACTATGTGGTGGTGGCCGTGGTGAGTGACATTGTGTGATAGTGGAAAAGTGTGTGAGGTGTGATAGTAGTGGGAAAGACAAGTATGATATAATAAATGGTGGCTGTTTGGCTTAAAAGACATGGTGCAAGACTTGGAGAAGATATGCACGGTGACTCAAGCATGATGGTTGACCAGCAAAAGTGATGATAAATGTACGAGTGCCAGACGGCATTTTATACAAGCATAGACTAGGGTGAGACTGTGGTGAATTGGAGAAAGCGAGGGGTAGATAAAGTAACATGAGGGGGTGGACTGACATGTGATGTACATACAGGGATGGAAGGAGAGGGGTACAATCTGTGGCGAGTCGCATAGTGAGGTGAACAGATCCACAGGATGACTACCTAAGCACTACAATGAAGAGATCAACATGTAAAACTTTGGGAAAATAGACCATGAGTGTCTTGTATTAATAGAAATTAGACAAAAGGTATGGGGTTGTGTCCCCTTGGACAGATGTATGTCTGCTCTGCTCACTCTGGAACTCGGTGTTTGGCCCCATGTGATGAGGCCCTCAGGTATGCTCGATTTCCCTTGGTGCAGGGACTTGACTCAACTCGGTGCATGCTGTGTGCACCTCAGACACATAGTGTGAAATTGATGACTCAGTGGACTTGTGAGAGAATGGTGGGCTCAATGTATCGCTGACAATGTAGGTATGTTGAGTGTGTGAACATGTATGTGGAGTAAGTGGGATCATATCGTTGTCATAACACAGAAGAGGTATATGGTACATAGAATGAATATATTGATGAGATGGTATGTCTAAGAGATTCTAGTACCAACTGCATGACAAGATTAGTATAAGATATGATAAAAGATGTTAGAAAATTAAAAATATGGTAGTGTATGTATATGGCCAAGTGGCCAATTGGATTTGAGTCTTTAGGGTTAGGGTTAGGAATATCCTATAAATTCCAATATATTCTTCATATCCCTCTTCTAATATCTCTTCCTCCTTATTTAATGATATGGAAGTATACCAAAAATATATACATTATCTGAAAAAGTTCAATCACCCTCCTATATATGAGGAAAATGGCAAACTGGTTGGCAGAGTCCCTAAATCGGGGCATGGCCTCTATTAAGTCTCACATAAGTCTGAAATGGCAAACTTAGCTGGAGACAGAATGGATTTTAGGGTAAATATGTAATGTCAGTGTATTCTAACATGGGCCTACAGTTGTGGCAAATAACCCAAGAAGAGTACACAATGAATAGTGTACATCTTCAAAGAAAGGTCACCCCAGTTCAAGTGTTCCTTTCACTGATCTGAGCACTCCTGCAAAGTGTTGTGACTAGTGGTCTCAGTGATGCCCCTAAGGGGGTGTAGTGAATAGGTTCAAAGGTTCAAACTCACTGATAAGGAAAACTATGGATGTTGAGGGGGATAGTTCAATGGGAGGTTTTCATGGGTATGAGATCAAATAACAAGGTAGACATATGATAATTGAACTAGAGAATATACAGGTGGAGGGAGAGTACTTATAGTAAACTAGGGATGCAGGGGGGGGCAAATGAGCAGGAGTTAGAGTGGGGATGACCAACTTCCTGCACCATAGCACAGACACAGGGATGAGGTATACTTCATGCAGCATGGCTCCTGATGGGATCAGTTGAAGCAACTTAAATAGAGTATGTTGCCCATGCTTCTATATGATGCCCCTACACTATGCAGGGTAGGTGCAAAATAGCATGAATGGCAACAGACTAGTAAGGCAACCTGGCAAATAGGGAATTTAGGGAGTGGCAAATAGGATGGAGGTGATATGTTCCCGATGGTGGCATGATGGTGCATTTTGGTAATGGCAGAGATTATGGGTGGAGTAATTGGTAGGCAGTATACTGGAAAAATGGTAATCCTGACAATGTACTGACCTTGGACCAATTCCACCACCAAATGGGTCATATCTCACCTGAAATGGCAAAGAAACTGGTCATGAAAGGCTTCATAACAGAAGTAAAACTCAAGGACTCACTATCAGGAGACCCCTTCTTTTGTAAGTCTTGTGTATGTGTGAAAGTGACTCACAAGCCCATTCCCAAGATGAGCAAAGGCAGCCATGCCTTCAAATCTGATGGTAAGTGTTATGAAATATGGGAAGAGAATTGAGAACAAGAATGCTGCACTATGCATGGGAAACAAAACATTAGCAATGAGACTAGGTTAACTCAAATACTAAACAACTGGACTCCTTCTTGGGAGTGAATGGGCTTTTTACCAATGGTTTATTGTAACTGTAAAACTAGCTATTTATACATAAATGGTATAGGAGTAGACATTGCTGATGGAATGTTATAGAATACCAGTAAGAGAGTAGCCAATGAGTCACTAATAATGGCGAGTCATGGGACTGTCACAGACATGTGACAATAGACAGAAAATTAGCTAGATGACCAGGAAAAATACTAAAAATCATGAGTAAAATACTACTTTATCCAGACTTTACAACAATACCAATCCATCTGAAACTGAAGTCAAAGAAGAAGCACCTACCAAACATGTACACAAACCAAGCCACTGCATCCATGACATCCTAGACAGACATGGCACTGCTTCTTACTGACCATCTGAACCAGCCATTGCATCTGGTATCTAGCTCCCCACCACTGTAAACCAAGATGCTGTTCTTGAGGGGGAGGGATCAGCCGACTAGATGATGATAGTAAAAATGATTGATGAATACACACTGGTAGCAGAAACAAGTGAAGTTGAAGCTATTGAGCCTCGATCTTTTGCTGAAGCAAGGTGGCATCCCAACTGGGAACTATGGGAAAAGAGCATTTACAAAGAGTTAGTGCTACTCAAAGAAGCAGGGATTTGGGAACTTACCATTCCACTAAAGGATGCTAACATTGTTGGCTCAAAATGGTATATCTGCCCAAAAAAGGATGGAGTAGGAAATGTGGTCTTCTACAAGGCCTTCCTCATAGTGCAAGGTTTCTCCCAGGTACTGGGTATTGACTACTTTGACACATTTGCCCCTGTTTCCAAGCTCACCTCAATCTGAATGGCACTTGTTTTGGCTACTGCAAAGGACATGGAGATACATCAGATTGATATCAAAGGCACATACTTAAATGGAGAACTTACTGATCAAGAAATGATATATATGGTTCAACCCCCTGGCTATCATGCCTCAAAATCTACCAGAATGGTATGCTATCTTCAAAAAACACTGTATGGACTAAAGCAGTCTGGGAGGTGATGGTATCAGAAGTTGGTTAATATAATGACCAACCACTTAGCATTCTCTAGATGTGATGTTGACCAGGCCATGTTCTTTCAGTGCAATAGTCAAGGCTCTGCACTCATACTAGTTCATGTTGATGACTGCACAATCACAGCCTCTTCTAAACAACTTGTTAGTCATTTTAAAGTGAATATCTCTAAATATGTTGAGATAACTGACCTTGGAGAGTTACATTAGTTGCCAGCAATAGAAGTTGGGCACAACAGAGAACTATGTACTATCCATCTCTCCCAGTGGTCTACATTGCCTTGATTCTTCGTTGGTTCAATCTGGATGAACTGAAGCTGTTGTCAACTCCTATGCAACCTGGACTGCTGCTTTCCATGTTACAGATACCCAAGACTACAACTGAGTGGGCTCAGATATGCAATACCCCATATCACAAGGCCGTTGGGTTGCTAATGTACACTGCATTAGGAATGTTCTCTGACATAGCCTTTGCCATCCAAACACTGTCCAAGTACTCTACAAAATTTGGACCTACACACTGGAACACTGTTAAAAGGGTTTTCAGTTATTTAAAGGGTATGAAAGAGCATTGGTTGACTTATAGTCATACTCAAGCATGCTTAATGGGATATGTGGATGCAGACAGCAGCACAGCTGAAGATAGACACACTATTTCTGGGTATGCCTTTATTATCAATGGAGGAGTGGCATCCTGGAGCGAAAAACATCAGTCAATCATATCTCTATCTACAACCAAAAGTGAATACATAGCTGCTGCCCATGCCATGAAAGAAGCTCTCTGGCTTCATTCCCTCATCAAACAGCTTTTTGAAGAGAAGCTATCCCCCACTACCATGTTCTCAGACAATTAATCCATCATTGCCCTTGCCAAGGATCATCAGTATCATGCTCGAATGAAACATATCAATGTATGTTACCATTTTATCCATTGGATCATTGAAAAGGGTGCTGTTTGATTGGTTTACTGCCCAACCAATGATATGGTGGCAGACACCCTCACCAAAGTGTTGCCACCCACAAAAGTTAAGCATTTTGCTGTTGAACTCAGGCTGACTACAGTTTGAGGGGGAGTGTTGGGCTGACAAAGTGATAAACCATGTCACCCTGTGTCACCCCACATTCACATGACACAATTATTCATAGGGTCTTGTTGTTCACTGTATATGACTCTTGTGCAGTCACAAGAGTATTCTTTTTGTTCTCCTTTCCTGAAACAATTATTGTTCATGAATTTCTATAAAGTACCTTCTCACTTTCCATCAACCTCAGTGGTTTGACACTGATGTTCAAACACTGAGGTAAGATACTTTCTATCTGTCTTGCACTTGCTGTTACTTATCTGTATGCTTTGTGAGATTACTCATACAGTACATCTATTCTTACATAGGCTTCTCACTAGCATGTGATAGTCACATGACTGAAGAATGTCTGAAAGTCATTGTTTCTGAGGTTCAGGAACCATGTTTCAAATTGGTGTTTTCCTTAGTGTCCTGATTAGACTCCTGGAACTCCCTTGAGTCTCCTTTATTAATCTGTAATGTTGATATTATAATTGCACATGCATCCCAATTGCTGCCATCTGTTGGCACCTCACCACTGAAGGGAGTGCCAGGCCTGATTGTCAGGTCATCAGGCACTACAAAATCAGGTCAAAAAGGCCCAATAATCAGATCCAAAGGAGCTTAAATGAAGAGGTTATAATTGTTTTTAATTATTTGCCCTGTACTGAAATCCCATAGTGATCATGAACACGTTAGTTCATTTGCAGCCTTAAAATAAGGTCTCTTGGGGTTTAATTTCACACCTTTCTGAACTTGATAACAGGACATGATAGAACTTTTATTGATGTCAAGAATACAGGCAGGGAAGCACATAGTGAAGAACACCAGTCAATACAGGTGCCCAAATCAACATTGAGTGGAGTGTGCTGGAAAACAGAGGAGTCAAGCATGCTACTAAAAGATGATGTGTTGAGGGTACTGAAAACAAATATGAGTTTGGTGTTCTGGAAAATGGAGGCAAGTTCAGCATATAGGAAGTTGAATAATGGTCAGGCATGCAGGAAAATGGAGTGGAATGGTTGAACATGCTGGAAAATAAAGATGATTTGAGCATGTGATAAGATGAGTATGAGTGCATGCAGTAAACCAGAGGCAAGTTGAGCATGCTGTAAATCAATGAGGAGTTGACTGTGCAGAAAATTGAGTAAGAGTTGAGCATGCTGGAAACTGGAGGTGAATCAAGTCATTCATGCCAGGAATAGAGAGCAACTGGTAGCAAACATCTAAGCTGGGATTTGAGTATCAAATAGATGTGAGCATAAGGCAATGCAGCAATATGATCAACAGTTCATAAGTGGGGTCAAATGATCCATGAATGAGAGCTTGGGCAGATAAGGCATTGATGCAATGCAAGTGCTGAGATGGTGAGTGAAGAAGGTAGCACCAAATACATAGTTCTAGTCTCTGTAATGAGCTGTCCATTGGGGAGTCAACAGAATTAGTGACAGCATAAAACACCAGGCCAGCAACTGAGACATACCTGGTGCCAGTACATACCTGGTGCCAGTACATCCTGGTGCTTGGACTTCCTGTGTACCTCAGCCAGTACAGAAGAGGAGGCCTAGCCAAACACACATCAGTATAGCAGACAGTACAAGTGGGCTAATTACCTTAGATATGGCTGCCTTCTTCTTTGTGCCACCCTGTAAGAACAGCAATGTAACTTAGCAAAATAGTAATGGTGGTTAGTTGTCCAGACAGACCTGAGGGTGTTTGGCTCATTTGGCCTGCATGGGGGATGTCTGATGGGAGAAAAGGGTCTGAGCTCTCTTTTGTGGTCATTTATAGGATGTTGGGTACAGAGGGTCTAGCAGCTAGAAATGTGAGGAAAATTTGAGTAAATGCATCCAAAGATATCAAAGTCTAACTTAACCTGGGTTATTTGTGAGTGACAAAGATCTTGGATCTATACCTTGCACAAACAGGGTAAAAATATCTATTAGTCCAGAGGTTGTGAGCAGGTTAGAACATGGCCAAAATTCAACAGCAAACTCAAAGTTACACATCCATTCCTTGCAAACTTGGTTGGATTTTGATTTCTTGGCCATTGAGTCAATGGGTTATGTGAGAAATGACAAGAACAAGATGAAATGGTGGGTAGTAGGGTGGTGGTGGTGGTACAAGGAAGAGATGGACTTAGTGCATTAAGAGTGGAGACTGAACTGACTTTGGGAATTTCAATCTTCACATGTGGAGAAGTAGTGCCTGTGTTGTTTTCTCCCCATGACCAACAAATGGCTGTGAGTGTCCCTAAGTACCTGAAGCTCTTAGAATCATGACAGCAACTTTGCCATCATCAAACTATTGAGGTGGCACTGGCTCTAGGCATGGAATTAGATGATCATGTCTGATCTGATCTTGATGACAATCATGGCACAGGCACAAATGATGACACATTGGGATGTATACTCAACCTCATGCTCCTGGCATCATGCATGCCGAACCTTGAACATCCCACCCATTTTTTGCTTACCCTCATCATGCTGTGCATGTTCAACCAGTGGGAAGGATGCCACTCATGAGCCCACAATGTATGAAAACACCACCCCTATTATTGTTGATCTGCAGATGGTAGAATGTGTGGTGGAGCAAGTCTGGTGTGGAAATGAGTGGGGTATAATTGATCACAGTGGTGACTTCACTTGGACTGTATTCATTAATCTGGAGGATGAAAATGACTAGCCATGTAGATAGTCTCCTGGTGCATATATCATATCTAATACTGTATTGATCATATCTAAACAGTCAACACTTGTAGACTATCAAGAAGAAAAAGTTTGCACTGATGGATTAAAAATATTTTTTGGAACTTTTGTCAAGTTCAAATAAGTACTAAAATTAAGTTCTGTATTTATGGAAAAATACAGAACCCTAAATAAGTTCAAATCTGTACTGTTATTCTGAGCTAGTGCATTCAAGTTCTGATCTTTCCTACAGTGTCACTGATGTTCAGTTCAGTGAGAAAGTTGTGTTCTACATATACCATGATGTCACCTGAAGGCATGGGAACATTTGAGGCATTTTTGGTACAGCCAAATGATTATTCTCAGAGACATTGTAGCTGGCAACATCACTATCCTGAGTCCCAACCTTTGGCAGAATATGTTTCCAACATCATTGGAGTGTCCCTGACTTAGTTTTAGTATGTAGTACCCTCATTTAGTTTGTTGCATCTTCAGTTAATAATCAGCTGAGTTTAGTCTTGCAGTCCTCCTTCAGAACTCTTACTCCTACTCTCATCTTTAGTCCTCTTCCTGGAAATACAGGGACATACAGTTGAGGAAAGGGTACAACTTCAATAGTTGAAGCTGATATCCCCACCCCTCCATCACTCTGACACTTCCCATCACTCTGATTCTCTCTACCATCCTTGGACTCATATCTTACATATTCAGACTGGAGACCAGGACTTAACATGCAGACTGTCAGTGGACATCCCATTCTGACTTCTGTTTCCAATTCTGATGTATCTGTTCCCTGACAGGTTGCTTGGGACTCCAGGATGCCATTCCAGAGTGTTTCCAGAACTCTGAGAATTTAGGTACAGATGGAATCTGGTTAACCATGGTCAGGGCTGATGGGCAAGACAGTGGTAATAGAGTTGTGGGTGCTATAATGCATAGGATTGCAGGCCTTCTATAGAAATCAACAAGGGTTGCCCTTACACAGACTGAGACTCATTCAAACCACTAGACCTAGAATAAAGTCATCTGTTCACTAGTATGAATGACAAGGCCAGACAATAATAATTGGGAAAACCTTAAAACTGAGAAAATTCTACAGGATCCTGCCAAATCCCACTAAATCACCTGGGGTCCCATGGAATTTGATAATATCTATTGGGATTTGGTGTGATATAATTGGATTTAAAGTTCTCTGATGAGATTTAGCATAATTTGATGGGACTTGGTAGGATCCTGTAGGGATTTCTCAGTTTTAAGTCTTTGCCTATTATCCAGTATAGTCAGTCATACACAGTACAGATTAGAACAATTTTTTGCCAAAAGTCAATTCAATTATATTCTTTCAAAATAAGTGTATCATCTCTTGAAATACATTCTGGAAGGGTGTGTAGAGAATTTTGTGTCAATATCTTATATTTTGAACGAGATATCGCGCTCAGATGAAGCCAAAATAAAGCGCGCCTTACGTAATAAGCGCTGTAAGCGAAGCTGCTGGATGTTTGAAGCTACTTTCACTGAGCACCCTATAGCCCGCACATGATGTCCACGATCACGCAAGATGCCTCCCTAAGACTTGAACAGTATGCATACACCGTCAAAAACGACCTTACACGCCAGCTTCTTGCTGCGTTACTTAAGTTCGCGCCAACTCCAGAAGGACGAAATAACGTGGCTCTCGAGATCACAGACTGCCCGGACGACAATGCGCTTCGCAACCTCGGCCAAAGGTATATGACCGGTCTCATCATGCCTAGTAAGCCTTCCGTTCAGAAGTGAGCTTCATTCATGTCAATCACCGTCTGCCAGTGCGCGCCGCAGGGGGGCAAACGCCGGCGGTGTCAAAGCATCCATCCAGGCCTTCTGCTGAAGCAATTGAAGTCAACATTCGGTCCTTGATTGAGATAGCCAAGAGAGATCAGACAGTGTTGAAGGGTTTGGTAAGTTGAGATTATAATCTATCATCTATTCAATATTTCATACACCATAGTGTCTTAAACGGGATAATTATCGGTGCATAGTCAGCCAGCGTGCCGACATAACGTCTGTTAAAGGTGGTTTGTTGACCCCGCTCGCGGGCGAGTTTGGCCGACATACAGTTGCCGCTCACATTATCCCCTTCTCTGTTGCCGCAAAAGACGAACGAACTGCTTCAGTATGTCCAGAATATATCCAAGCGGTAAATCAATGACCTCCAATTAGATACAAAGGACTTCTGGAATTTTTGAGATATTGAGCTGGTTTGGTGGAGTCCATATTAATGAGCTCAACGGACAGCAGATCAACCGGGTTGAAAATATATTGACTCTTAATCTGCATCTTCATGCGCAATTTGGTCATCTTAGGATATGGCTTGAGGCCGTGGAGGTAAGCAGTTTAGAAGTGGAAACTTTGAATTGCCATATTCAATGTTGAATATAGGGACAGCAACATACATATCGCTTCCGTAAATCTCATGACTTCGTCTCCGAAATTCCAGATGGCGAAATAATCATCTTTCACGCCGCAGACTCGCGAATCCCTCTTCCAGATCCTCGCTATTTAGCGATTCATGCAGCATGCGCTAAGGTGTGCCATGCTAGTGGGGCGGCCGAAGTCATTGATAAGATTTTGAGGGAGTATGAAGAGACATCAGTTCTCGCAACGGATGGATCATCAAACATCCTCGAGCACGCTCTGCATATGATATCTGTGAGATGATGCCATGTTCCATTTGTTTATTGATCTGTATGCCTTATGGCGGCATATGCGGCCAGAGAGGAACGTTGTAATCGCATAACACACTGACAAAGGCGTGAGTGACAGCCTTTAGATATGCAAAAACCGCTGGAAGGGGTAAGGAAGGGTGAGGCAGTGGATATTATATTTATGCACGTCCCATCCCGATGGCTGCGATTTAGCCCTAATGAGAAACACTGCGGTGACAAAAGATGCATATGCACCTGCATTACTTAGCAGAAGTCTGTAACTAAACAAGCCAATCTCATGTGAGAGAGACAAGACGTGTGAGAGAGAAGCGGAGAACATATGTCGGCCGCATCTAGTTTATATCCCCTTGGTTTACCAAGGGCTCTGTATGTCACCCAGATAACTTCATAATTAAACCTTTAAGTATTTGTACGGATGGGCGCTGCTCGATTTATTTCGTGGTATTAATTTTTTTGGTGCACTTTTACAGCGCTTTCAAAAAACCTTGAACGCGCGTCGCCATTTTTTTCTTCTCAGAGGCGCCCGAACCATTTTGGCACCTCTCCTTCAAAATGTGGCTATCGACGTATCAGTGCTGATATAAAGCAGCGTGCACTGTGGCTTCTGGATAATGGGTTACTTGATGAAGTTTGCGAAATCCTCAATGTCTCCCGCAGTAGCATGAGCTGTTGGGCACACAACTGGATGAAGATGGGCATGTGGTTTTAGCAACGGAAAGTGGATTCCAGGCGAGCTAAAATTTTTCAAATGTCTCCAGCAGCGTACGTCCAATCTAGACCGTGAAACTTTTTTCTCATCTATTTATGTGTTTTCAGATACATCTTCTGCCCAGAACAAGGTATATTCGGTCTTGATTTTGGTCACTGCGGAAACGTACTGACAGAGGGTATTGCTTTAGCCCGGTACGGAGGGCGGTGCCGCCTATTGGGAGGCGATCTAGCATATCACAACAATACCAGGCCATAAGCCTGGCCTCATCACTAATTCTTCCTTGTTCGATAGATTTCGGCGACATTTGACTCCAAATTGTGTGTTCGGCCACCGGAGCGCATTATTGAAGTACCTGTGCTCGGAAAGATGATGGTGCCGAGGTAGTGTTCACGCGCCAATCTGCTAACCCAACTTAAGGGCAGAGGATCTTTCCTTTCTTTTGTTCAATTCGCCTGAATCATATGCATCTTCTGTTCTACCTCTTGTCTCCAACTGAAACATAATGAGATCTATATGTCAAAGCAGTACCAAGTCGTACTGAAGCATAGTTGTGATAGCGAAATTCTCAGGATACTTATGTCAGTCACATGGTATGGCGTACAGATCGGGACAAGCCCTTCCTATCCTTGAAGTCAAGTCCTTACGAAGAATGACATCGTCAACAGCGCTCGAAGTGAGTGGGTCACTTATGCATTGTGACGAGGCACCGGTGGGATCATGCATAAAATATATTTGACCTTCCGGAAAAATGTGCCACATTCAAGATCCATCAAACAAACACATAGCTAGCATCCAGCTCCTTGTGTTCCATCAACCGCGCACGAAGCTGTGAGGTGGTCAACGAGCGTAAGATGTCCTCAAACCGATCCATCACTTGACCCATCGAGGGTCGTTTTGCAGGGTTATTTGCTGCCATATCAGCTATCAGAGAGGACATGAAATCAAAGTTCAAGGTACCCAAGCCATAATCAATGAGTGAGATACATTTCAAGTCGCCCGTCATAGACACCTCCAAAAATTGCGTCTTAATTTCGTTCCCAATATAGTATACATCCGTGGCGAAAGGGTTGCTGGCTTGATCGTATCCATCTCCCCGGAACTCGGGTACCGATCTGTCGTTTCCACGAATGGGCAGTTCGAAGGGCGGGCCTCCTTTGGGTCATAGTGGCCGGATAGTCCAAAGTCTCTAAGATAATATTTGGGTGGTCGTTCTGTGCGCGTACGATGCTTTGCAAGCCCACGACAGTTTGGCGTCGACCATGGTCCCATGGAATGAAAGTCATTAGGGTATAATTTTGTGCCGTACATCATGATATTTGGCCCGGAACAGTCACTTGAGTAAAAGAATATTAGCAAAGGAAAAGCATCAATGCTAGGAGGCGTTACCGATGAGCGACATGATGCAGGTGCATGAAATGGAGGCCCTGAAACTCAATATTTGGCGTCATATTGAATAACAATGAAGGAGACGTACCTCAAAGATCTGCATGAAGAGCTCCACGGACTCACCGACTGTTTTTAAGGGAGGGTAATTATAGTCTAGAAGAAGCGGTATAACAATGATATCGAGATCCTCATAGTCCGGGACGATCAGAACGTCGAGTATTGGTATGCAATGGTTACTAGAATCAGATACAAGAGCTTTTCTGGATAGATACCGATCTATCTCGGATTCGTATGGGTGTATCGACCGAAAAGTCAACTTCAGCATGACAAGTTTGCCGTCTGACGCTCTGGTAGCGTCGAGCAGCCTGGGACGCTGAGCTTTGTGTCAGAGATATGTCCCCAACTCAAGAGCTCACATACCCTGTTGGCAATTCCATCCTCACGTATAACGGTCTTGATTCGTGCCTAGCCTGGACGGCACCCAGCCTGGACGATATCTGGGGCGGAGCAAGTACCCACATGAAGCGAGCCATGGCTGGTAGACAGCCCAGAAGCGTTCTCTAGGCCCTAAATGATCTAAACCTTCATTTTATTGTATGTACTGTCTCATTAGTGCATCATAGTCTTGGTGGGTCTCCAAGTTGGCAATGCTGTGTGTCGCCACACCACTGATCCCACTTCCTGCAGGATTGTAATAAAATGCCTTACATGGCAAATTTTTTCTCACTTTCGCAATTTTTCCTACATTAGAATTTATTTATTTATTTTCTACTTATCTCTAATAAGTATAAGTTTGGCGTGCTTGAGAGCGAACACAGGGATTGGCCAGCTCGGTTCCGGTGCACGACCAGATTCGATCTGCCAGTCTCGTGCTCTGACGTTTAGCCGACTTCTTGTTCTCCATGAACTCACGTGTATTCCCTTGCAGTCTCATATCGACACATCTCTCGAGCAAATCTTTGATGATGGTTTACAGGCCAGAAGTCATGTCGGAGAACCCGAAAACCATATATGGCCTGACGGCCCTTGCCGTACCCCGGCATCCTGATCGGCTCGACAAAGTCTGTTGGACAGGTACAGGCACATAGAGATTTCGTCTCGCATACTTCCTGACACAACAGCAGAGTCAAAGGAATAATAAAAGGAACCTGATTCCTTTTTTCTCTCTTTCATCTCTGTTGTGTTCCTTTGTAGTGCGGTCCCGCGCGAGCAACTTCATTGGTAAGATGCTAGGGCAGGAGGACAGCGTATGGGATAAACAGGTACGTTATCGTACACTTTTCGGTGCCTCCTGCTTAGTTTGGTGCAGAAGGGCGAGCCTGCTTCTACCCCGATCACACCTGTGTATGCGCTCCATCCCTCTTCACTCGTTATGCGAACTATAACCCTCCACCTGTACCACAGCTTTCCGAATCCAACCGGTTTGCTAGCCTATCCTCCTCTTCTCCAACGGACGTATTTCAAACCCCCTTTCAGGTCGAAATCCACCTTCTGGGGAGCCGAGGATACGGACCGCGGCAACGGTGTTACATCCATTGTCCATGGGCGAAACTGGACGCAGGAATGAATAGCTATGCAGCATGTCAAGTCCCTTCCCGGATGCTGTTTGCATGGTCTGTAGTGTCAATGATTTGGTGATTTTTTGTGTAGACAAGTCAGCACTTCTCCTACCCATCCGCCATGAGCCCCAAGCCACATGATTCAGTGAAGGCATGGGCTCGACAGCAGCATGAGCACTTTGCAGAGCACTTTGCAGAGGTCAATTGGGAACTCGAGGAGTTCAAGCGCGAGATGGCTCTGCATTTCATCATGCGCGATTTGCAGCTTCGCTTGGAGGAACATCGTGGTCGAAACTCCCCTTCAAGTCGCTCCCAGGGCGATTCTTCCTTTGATATGAACACGGTTTCCCGCGTAGTTTCGGACCAGTGCGCATGCTCCCTAACCCGGCGACCCTGCAGCCGCTCACATTGCCAAGACGTGCGCCATCCAGCTCGCAGCCTCCATCTTTATCTCCCGTTCAATCCTCTTTTCCGCCCACACCACGCACCTCGTCACTCTCTAGTGTCGTGCCACCCACAACGCCCGAGCTCTCTCCCCACTCACCACAACCCGAAATGTTGGTCCGTCTCTTCCGCCCGCCCACAACACACAAACCCTCCCCATCCGTCCTCTCTCGCTTTCTTCTCACTTCTCTTCCTGCATCTCTTCCGCGTCCGCCTCGGCCGACAATGAGATTGAAGTGTCCGCCTTCCCTAACGCGTCTGCCCATTCCCTAACGCGTCCGCCCGTTCCCTGGTATCTCAGCTCAGACACAAGCTCAAGCATGGTCTTCGTCCATTCCCTGCTTCGCCCCATGGTCCCTACAGGACAAAGATCGCAGTCCCTCCCGCCGTCATGGAAGTAACGCCTCCTGGTGCCGTGACAAAGAAACGGCGTGTCGCTGTACCATACGCGCTTGCCCCCAAAAAACGGCTTGTCGTGAGAGGTATTAACATAGATGACGATGACGCCGTCGAGGGCGCCAGAAAATGGGTCAGCGTTAGTCCGGCCTTACGCTGTCTTTTCGACTTCTATTAACCTATTTACGTATGTTCCCGTCTTCAGGGCCTGAGCAAAGTGAGCCGCGTGTGTCGCACGCCAGATGGCACTATCTGGATTGAGTTCCGGGACAAGTGTGTTGCCGAAAATGTGCGTTGTCGTCTATGTCATTGACTCCCACCCACTGAACGCCTGCATTCTCCCTCATTCAGGTGTATATTTTACAGGCGCAAGTACAAATCCCGCGTGTGGGAAGAGTAGTTCTCGACTGGGCGGAAGGTCAACATCCTGGGTGATTCGCGATTCTTGTTTCCATTTCTGCTCTCCCTGTATCGGTGCGCCGTGTTTGGTATTATGCTGTGTTGCGATACTGACGCCACGATTGTCCGTCTTGTCAGTGTGAAAACCTCATCTGTGACGGACTTTCAATTCCGTTGCACTAATACTAGACGATCCATCCGCGATTTGCATACCCTTTCCCTCTCTTTCATGTCCACGAATATACCCCACAGCGCTCTCCCCCAGCGTGAGGACCGTATCCTTGATCATTGACCCTGTCTCCCTCGCAATTTCTAGTTCGACTGACATTTTTGTGATCTGTAGTGTCGATGATTTGGTGATTTCTTGCGTTGACTCCTGCACAAGCCTGCCAGTTACAGATTCCTGAACGTTTTCTGTCTGCGTCACATACGTCCTGCGAGTGGTTGAGGTTGTGACGCCAACCTCGGCTGAGGTCTGCGTGGTAAGCTGCGTGGTGGGCTGCATGGAGGACTTGGTTTCTTGTAAGGATTTCTGGGTAGTTCCTGTGACAGATTCCGGAATGTTTTCTCCCCCAGAGATGATGACCCTGCAGACAAACACGTAAATGAATTGTATTAAAATTAATTAAACTGTTTTGATTATTATAAGTATTAAGTAAAGGAAGATGAATTTAATTAATACCTGGTAAGTAATCAACTCAACCTTTCAGCAGTGCAAATATGTCAGTACAATTAAGGATGAATTATCAGGTAAAGTCAAGCAGCGCCCCATTATTACTTCATTATTGCTTGTCGGTTACTCAATACAGGATATGGACTGATATGGACTGATAAGCGCTGATATGGTTGACCTGGATATATAAGGTATACCTGATGCAATAGAGTGTTATCAATAATTATTAGCTCAACTGAATGGTGTGCCTCATATTTTCAATTCAGTTTGCTAATAATATAAGTAACATATACAAATGCCTCGTCAGGTACTTCAGCCTTATTCGGCATTATCATACCAGCAGCTGCCTGACGGCCCTTATCCAGCATGATATGCCAAATTGGGTTTTTCCGACACAATGTCAGCGTCCGCTTCAGTGCGTCACAATAAGAAAGTAATCCAGAGAGGACACTCCTTCACGAACGATATTTACGCCTGTCATCCGATACACAACATTGAGTTATTCAAAACGTGGCCAGCGCCTCAATTAGAGGATAAAACAAAATGGTATTGCAGCTTCAGTAACGAGTCGCTACCCATCAAAAAATGTCTTCAAACACAAGTATATTATGAGGCTCCGCTGTGCTCATCCTAGCTCGAGTGTGCAGCGTCCGAGCCTCACGACCTTCTGCGACGAGCGTTGCCCATTCGGGTACGGCCTCCAACAAAGTGTGCTCCATGAGGCGTCTGAGGTCTTCCAGTGCTTCAAGTTCGGCAGGCTGTGTAATATAAGGTGCCCGCAGGCGATCCGAAAATCTTGGGAGAATAGACCATAGGGGGACAACACATGCTCCCTCCCAGTCTATCACGCCTGTGATGATAGTAGGATCGTTGCTGTCGACCATAATATTGTGTGCGCCCAAATCAACGTGAAACAAAACATTTATGGACCATGGCGAAGGATCAGAGGGTTCGCTGTTATCAAGGTAAGGCAACGGTGCAGCCTTAATATCTGCGATGACAGGGATCATACGGGACTTTGCTTCTTCCGTCAAGGGCGCTTCCTGCAGAAAACGCATGTCTTGACGTGCCAAAGCTAAAATCCAGTCTCTGGCGCAAGAAAAAGGGCCGCACTTGCTCCGTACCGGTGGGGCCTTCGTTTTCCCAATAGCTGTGGGCATAAAAGTCATAGGACCAACGTAGAAGCCATTCTTGTCATCATCTCCAAAAGAGTTTATGCTCCCAATAGCTCCAAAACGAAGCTGCATGAGCTGTACCCATACATCGACGACGGCAAAGCCCACTTTTTGACGTTGATCAATAGACAACTCCGACCATGTCAGAGAGAGATTTGTTCCTTGAATCTAAAAGAAACCATATAAGTCCAAACACCCCTTATCATAGCACGCTCGACATACATCTTCTAAAAGCATCCACTCTCCCCCAACCTCGCCGCTTTTATCCTTATCATGATAATAAACTTCGGGGATTGGGATAGAACTATGGGTCTTCACGTATCTCATGGCAGCGATCTAAGGAGGATAAGTGAGGATGTGGAACGTGATATCCGAATGCGTGGCGAACCTCAGCTTCCATGGTGTCTTCGGGATAAACTCCAGCCCCATATTCTGTGAAACTTGGGGAGAGGACCCTACCTATCACGGTACGTCCATCATCCATAGTGACACGGTATATCTATATAAACAGAGTCAGTAATTGTTGCAATCGACGTCAGGATGACATGGAGCCATCATCATCCTGATTAGCAGAAGACAAACTTTATGGTTTGCACCTGAAAGTATGCCAGTGAGAAGGTAATTGAAAAGTTGGTGATCTGTGGCCATTTACCAAGACTGATGCCATCCACTTTGGTGAATCGAGCACCCAATAGTTCCTGCGCTCTCTTCCCAATCAGCTGCGAGCGATATCCCCAGCCATCCTTCTCATCATGTGTCGCGTTGGTGTGTGGCGAACACGAGGGTTCATTGTTCATGAGTCAGTATGGAGGTGTGGTAGATGGCACTTAAGACTTATTGTGAGTAACCATTTACTTATATTGGAGTGTGTTTGAAGACCGATCCATCATGCGCATGACCTAATAATCTCACGCAGGATCCCTAGGCGCGCCTTGGATTTCGGAAAGTTATGTAAGGGGAAGTTGAAAGTACATTGTGCAGTTTCTGCAAAGATGCAATATTCCCTGGTCCCTCTTGATTCCCACCACAATCTCTATGTACTGCCACGATTGTACACCTTTCCGCATGCGGAAATCTGACGGTCAGCGCCGTGTCCAGAAACGGTTTTCAGTAATAGACATCGGACGCCTGTTGGTTGTCACACCGGTCTTCAAATTTTCAACTTTCCACATCTCCCAATATGCATGGAACCAATCAAGACCAATCAGCACGAATCCGGTTCGACAGCCAAGTCTGAAATTAGTCTCGTCCGAGTCTAGTAATATGCTGTACATCGTCCTCGGCCCCTCAGGACCATGAAAGGATCAATGCTGTACTCCGCCGGAGATTAGGCACTTTTGCAGGTCCTCATGTTCACTCAGGCTCCGGCTTATTTCACTCCCACCAGTCGGCATGGTGTTTCTTATCTGTCCACCGAGGTGACTCGTACCGTGATGAAAATTGCATGGTTACTGTATGCTGAATCAATTATAGGTCTTTTCATGCTAACATTCCAAGCGCTGAGTGCTCTGTAGAAGTCGTCGCAGCACTATTCGTTGCAGCACGTTGTTCTTCGAGTTTACATGAACTCTCTTGACCTATGCCCTCATGCGTCAAACAGCCGACAGCTGAATATCATGATGAGCCAATGATGGTTGGCTGGTAACGCCTCGGGCCTTGAGGCTAGGCTTAAATCTTGAAGCGGCTTGAGGAATTCTTCAGTTGATGAACTTGACCTCCGTTCGGTTTTTTCATGGTACAGCGCCCTATATTAATGTTTACCAGTGGCCACTAACTGGGCGCCCCCATCTCCGTGGTTTTCTAGGATGCTTTGACTAGTATTATTACTCTTGAAGTGGGCCTATTTTTGACCCGTGAAATTACTGCAAGTATCCTGGACCATTGTTGGGTGGAAGATGGATCTTACAATTGAATTGTTGCTCTGTATGTCAGATCTGGCGCAATTGTCGTCTCTTGTAGTAATTGAGCCTACTGATCCCACAATATGCAGCCTTTAGTCCGGATCACGAGTGTCCTCTTTTGATTTCCTTCGGGTTACATCTGCAAGTACTTACTGCAATGTCTTGGATATATCAAAGTGGCTCCCATTTCGAGTTATATGTCTAAGCGTGTACGGGGACCTACACTATTCACGTCAATCGATCTCAAGCCAGCCCCGAATGGAGAGAAGCCGTCCGTGTAAACTATTTTCCTCTCCTTTTAAAGATCGATGGGGCACAATTACCTCATAATCATCACAGACACGGGGTGGGGTGAAACAGGTTATAAAGCTCTGGAATGAATAACCTCAAATCACTTATCGTCTCGGGGTTCTTCTAAACTCTGCTCCGTATCCCATAATAATGACTACCATTCAGCCGTCCGACGTCCCTCCCGGTCACAAATACCCAGTTACTACTATGAGATGGATTGAAAAGTGTGTACCTTCATAGCTGTCAGATCCATGCCTCAATCTCCCATTATCACTGTAGATTGGAGTGGCTACCAGATTCACACAGCTGTGTAGAGGTGCTTGTTTTTAGCAACGGAAAGTGGATTCTAGGCGAGCTAAAATTATTCAAATGTCTCCAGCAGCGTACGTCCAATCTAAACCGTGAAAATTTTTTCTCATCCATTTATGTGTTTTCAGATACATCTTCTGCTCAGAACAAGGTATATTCGGTTTTGATTTTGGTCACTGCGGAAACGTACTGACAGAGGGTATTGCTTTAGCCCGGTACGGAGGGCGGTGCCGCCTATTGGGAGGCGATCTAGCATATCACAACAATACCAGGCCATAAGCCTGGCCTCATCACTAATTCTTCCTTGTTCGATAGATTTCGGCGACATTTGACTCCAAATTGTGTGTTCGGCCACCGGAGCGCATTATTGAAGTACCTGTGCTCGGAAAGATGATGGTGCCGAGGTAGTGTTCACGCGCCAATCTGCTAACCCAACTTAAGGGCAGAGGATCTTTCCTTTCTTTTGTTCAATTCGCCTGAATCATATGCATCTTCTGTTCTACCTCTTGTCTCCAACTGAAACATAATGAGATCTATATGTCAAAGCAGTACCAAGTCGTACTGAAGCATAGTTGTGATAGCGAAATTCTCAGGATACTTATGTCAGTCACATGGTATGGCGTACAGATCGGGACAAGCCCTTCCTATCCTTGAAGTCAAGTCCTTACGAAGAATGACATCGTCAACAGCGCTCGAAGTGAATGGGTCACTTATGCATTGTGACGAGGCACCGGTGGGATCATGCATAAAACATATTTGACCTTCCGGAAAAATGTGCCATGTTCAAGATCCATCAAACAAACACATAGCTAGCATCCAACTCCTTGGGGTCCATCAACCGCGCACGAAGCTGTGAGGTGTTCAGCGAGCTTAAGATGTCCTCAAACCGATCCACCACTTGACCCATCGAGGGTCGTTTTGCAGGGTTATTTGCTGCCATATCAGCTATCAGAGAGGACATGAAATCCAAATTCAAGGTACCAAAGCCATAATCAATGAGTGAGAGACATTTAAAGTCGCCCGTCGTAGACACCTCCAAAAATTGCGTCTTAATTTCGTTCCCAATATAGTATACATCCGTGGCGAAAGGGTTGCTGGCTAGATCGTATCCATCTCCCTGGAACTCGGGTACCGATCTGTCGTTTCCACGAATGGGCAGTTCGAAGGGCGGGCTTCCTTTGGGATCATAGCGGCGGGATGTAGGTCGAAGTAGATAAAGTGTGATGAAAATTCGATAGAGAGCAGCGACCCCAGGTCGCTGCTCTTATATACATGAAATCCACTCTAAAAATATGCCTATCTATTTGTCCACTCAACGCTTTGCTGTACCTTATATTCCTTCGTCGAGATGTACCACTAGTGCTGAGACGCGTCATTGCACCGAAGTGCCGAGTCGATTACCTCATCACAATACGGGATAGTCCAAAGTCTCTAAGATAATATTTGGGCTCGACCGTTTGACGGTGACCATGGTTCCATAGGATGAAAGCCATTAGGGTATAATTTTGTGCCATCCATCATGATATTTGACCGGGAACAGTCACTTGAGTAAAAGAATATTAGCAAAGGAAAAGCATCAATGCTAGGAGGTGTTACCGATGAGCGACATGATGCAGGTGCATGAAATGGAGGCCCTGAAACTCAATATTTGGCGTCATATTGAATAACAATGAAGGAGACGTACCTCAAAGATCCGCATGAAGAGCTCCACGGACTCACCGACTGTTTTTAAGGGAGGGTAATTAGAGTTCAGAAGAAGCCGCATAACAATGATATCGAGATCGTCGTAGTCCGGGACGATCAGAACGTCGAGTATTGGTATGCAATGGTTACTAGGATCTGATGCAAGAGCTTTTCTGGATAGATACCGATCTATCTCGGATTCGTATGGGTGTATCGACCGAAAAGTCAACTTCAGCATGACAAGTTTGCCGTCTGACGCTCTGGTGGCGTCGAGCAGCCTGGGACGCTGAGCTTTGTGTCAGAGATATGTCGCCAACTCAAGAGCTCACATACCCTGTTGGCAATTCTATCCTCACATATAACGAACGGTCTTGACTAGTGCCTGGCCATGACGGCACCCAGCCTGGACGATATCTGGGGCGGAGCAAGTACCCACATGAAGCGAGCCATGGCTGGTAGACAGCCCAGAAGCGTTCTCTAGGCCCTAAATGATCTAAACCTTCATTTTATTGTATGTACTGTCTCATTAGTCTTCGCGGGTCTCCAAGTTGGCCATGATGCTTCGAGGCAACCTGACGCATGTGTAACTAATCCGGCGCGTTTATGAGTGGTTAAAGTTTCGGAGCATAAATCTATTCTTAGTATTACACGTAGTACGTAATTACGTAATTACCACTTAAAGTTACAGTTGGACACGTGCAGAGTGCCAGACTTAGATCACTTCGGGATAGTAGGCCAGCAATTCTATTGCAATTTGCAATCACGCTGGCGGTAGCACTGACTCATGAGATTCTGGATCGTCAATATTTAATGCGCACCTCGTGCTTACCACGCTATCAACCTGAGGAACTGTATTCGAGGCAAACTGCTGTATAAAATGGATGACTTCTCGTCCATGTAAATCACGCCTCTCCTTCTGCTCATCATGGCAGAAATTATGACCGCGCCCCACGCTTTCACCTCAGCTGTTTCTGATACGACGAAGACTAAACAAAGGCATTCCTTGAAAAGCCGTCGAGTCAACCGTTCAGATGCCCTCATGGACGCGGCTCAGGAGAAATTCGAGAGATATGAGCATTACATGGACCCAGATGTTGCCGCAGGATTGGTGGAAACACACAACGAGTAAGTCAGACTATCATATTTGCTAGATGTGAACAGCTCTCAACCAAGTTTCAGAATCCTGGAAAGTCGCCAAAAACTCGAATCCAATATGCACACCTTCAAAGGTAGACTTCAGAACTGGATTGCCATAGGCAAATATACGGACAAAGTAGAAATATATTCCGAGGAAGTCAAGGCTAGTGGCATCGATCTTCCAGGTGGCTTGTGCTAAAGGTAACATTGTCCTAACAATTCGCTTCACTTTCAGCTCTCTACAGATACAGTAAGAGACCGACTGCATAATGAGCAGCTAAGAAGGGTGTGGGCTGCTCGTGAAGCGTCCGAATCTTCAGGTGAATTTTGAGGCATTTTAACCAGTTACTTTTGATACTCTCCAGAACATTTGATAAGAATACTTACCGAATCTATACCACAGGGCCAGCTCCTCTTGTTTTACAATCCCAAGGGACGCAAAATGGTGAGCGCTAAAATATAATTTGACTAATGATAACTTACTAGAGTGTTCTATGCATCCCCGCTGGGTCCTATGGACCTTTTTCACCTGATGTACCATTGAATTATGCAGCGGCCCCGGATACTGTATCACAACCCAGTCACGTCTGGACTCCTCATCACCCCTACCAAATCCCTCCCATCTCATCTCAGAAGGATGCTTATGGACAGCGAAATAATTTAAAAGTGAGGAAGTCATCTACTGCGTATACATTGCAAGTCGTTGATTGCGTTGCCTGCAACAGATAAATATAGGTCGCTTCGAAGAAATTCCGGCAGCCCATTCGCAATGGGTGATATGGTGAGCACCTTGCCAGTGCCGAACGGGGATGTAGTAGGTATCGCTTGTGTAAAATTATCCTACGCTCACGTATATGATAGAAACAATCGCTTTCTCGGTCAGGACAACAGTCCCAGGTGATCAATTTGGCTACTGCTTGGGTTGATTTCCGTATAACCTCTTTCTTGTGCAGCTTTCATATGCGCCACGTGTGTAGGAGCTTACGAAAGCGGGAATCGAAATCATCCCACTGGTTACAACGCAGAGACCACCACTCCCAATCATTCCTCTAGTACGTCACAAGGGACTCAGAGACAAACTATGCAAACACCGTAGGCAAACAATTTGATATTTTCCAGTACTCCGAGGGAAGATGGGATGATCAAAAGATCATATCAATCATATAAAATCTAATCATGTACATTAAAAACTTAGAAGCCTGCCTGACGCCACTCAGCTCCTGCCATTCAGGCAGTCAAATCTTTGATAATTGCATCATGCGAGTTGAATGAAGCTATTCGGTGCATGTGAACTTCCCTGAGTCTCTCCGTTCTGTGGCGAACCTGGCGTGAATTGACCTGTGTGGGGCGAGGAATACTAGTAGTCGATCCGGGGGTAACCAGTCTCAGTCATATAACTGGCTGGCTGATCTTTATACTTGCAGAAATTCGGGGGAACAAATGATGTAATTTGGATTAGAAGACTCGATGTCGTCGAGACAAGATGGTGCGGCACTGATATCTGTGAGAGCAGCAGATTCCCAATCCTTTCCTTCGTCCGTTAAAACTTCTTCCTCTCCCTGGAACTTCATGTCGTCGTCACGGGCTAAGGCCAACAGCCAGTCTCTAGCGCAAGAAAACGGCCCACACTTGCTTTGTACCGGTGGGGCTTTCGTTCTCGCAATAGTCGTGGTCTAGGACCGACGTAGAACTTCTCAGAGTCACCCCCGGAAGATCTGACGCTGCCAATGGCCCCAAAACGGAGCCGCATGAGCTGTACCCCGCACATCGACGACGGCAGTGGCCACTTTTCGACGTTGATCAACAGACATGTCCCACTATGTAACGGAAATATTCGTTCCCAGAACCTGACAGAATTCAGGTTGGTGCGACACTCTTGCGCGAGTATAATCGACCCACATCTTTTAAGATCATCTACTCTGCTCCGACCTCGCCGTTTTTATTCTTGTCATGGTGATAGACTTCTGGGACTGGAATCGAAGTATGAGTCTTCACGTATCGCATTTCAACCATCTGACAGGGAAGCATGAGTAATAGAAACATGATACGATCATACCGCAGTGGGTGGCATACCTCCGCTTCCATGCAGTCCTCTGGGCACATTCGGGCCTCATATTTTTTCGATCCTTGAGGTGACCCGACCGATCACGGTCCGTCCACCATTCGCGGTCACTCAATATAGCTAGGTGTAAACCGAGCGAGTCAGGAATTGATCATTGGCCGTGGCCTCAGCCTCATGAGTGATGGCAAGTCTGACCTTGTGGTTTCTACCTAACAAGTCTTCGTGAGAATGAAAGTTGCATATGAATCTTGTGACCACTTACCTTCATTTAGTCCCTGAAGTCGTGTGCATCGAGCGCCCAGTATGTCTTGCGCCTTCTCTGCAATCAGGGGTGAGCGATTTCCCCCAAAATCCTTTCGGACACTCCCGTCCTAGGCCCGAGTATTGATTGGAGGGGAATCGGACGGAAGCTTATCATCTACGCGTGCTACCTGGAGGTGGGGGTAGACAGAACTCAAAGCGAGCCATGGGTTTTTACTTTTATTGGAGCCTGGAGGAAGAACGGACGCCATTGGCTCGGTACTCGGTACACATTCCGGCCCCACAATTGCTGGACCACGGCCAGCTTACTGGTTCGCGGCTAGTTCAAAGACCGTAGCTCAGATAAGCTCAGATAGCACTCCGCATGCGACGTGCCATTTGTGTTTATAGCTGAGGTGATTCTGACCTTGAATATCACATAGCTAGCTCCCCAGTGCTCCGAGTCAACTGTGACTCTTAAATACACTTGGTTGAACAAGGATCCTCTGGCACCATGATGGAATGCATAATTAAGTATCTGACTTATTTATCTTTATCTTGAGAATTTATTTACAAATCGGAAATCAGCATCAGACCAGCTTTCATCCTGAAGAGGTGTACTCTGCATGCAGGATGACTTCGTCACGGATTTGCCTTACGCCATCGAAATACTACCCTTCAGTTATGAAACGTGTTGGTCAATGCCTAAAACAACGGACACAAGGGAGAATGTATGCAGTCTTTGTAACAAAGGGTCGCTTCCGACAATCAAAAAGGGTCATGGAGCGCGTGTAGATTATGCGGCTTCGCTGTGTTCGTCTTAGCCCGGACGCAAAGTATGAGGTTTCGGAGTTCTTCAAGTTCGTCAAGTTCAGTCTCTGGCTTGACATCTCGCGCCTCATTCTACTGGGAGAATGGACGAAAGGGGGATAGTGCATGATCCTGCCCAGGGGATCACGCCGTCATGGTAGGATCGTTCCGGTCGACTGATGATTTGTATTCGCAAATCAGCGTGGAATACAACATTGATGGACCATGCATGGGTCGGATTAGGAGATTCATTGTCGTCGAGATAAGATGGCTCGGCGCCAATGGAGTCTGTGAGAACAGAAGACACCAACGAAAGCGTTTTCTCGTTATAACTCATGTCTTCACGTGCCGAATCCATCTGCTAGTCTTCGGCACAATAAACGGGCCATACTTGCTCTGCACAGCGGGGTCATCGTTCCTGTAATAGCCGCACGTAATGAAGCAATGCAACTGACGCAGAAGCAGTTCGTGTCACCCCAAGGAGATCTGACGCTGCCAATGGCTCCAACTTAAGCGGAGTCGCAGGAGCTGTTACCACACACCTTGCGACATACAGGCCAGGCCATGTAGTTCAATGATCCGTTCGGTGAACCTGACAGAATCCTCCGTAGTATAAGAAAACGTGCCGGAGTGCTCGATTTACAGATTCTAAACAGTATCCCTTCTCTTCAACCGCGCCGTTTGCATTTTTGTCATGTCAAACTTGGGTAGATTGAAGCAAGTAGGAGTTATCACACGTATCGATCTAATGGGGACAAGTCAGTATTTTCGATGGCTGTATCTGAGTGAGTAGCTAACGTTTAGAGTCTTCTGCACACATATACTTTGGGAACATGGGACCGATCAGCATGCGTTTATCATCCATGGTTACTCTGCATATCTAGGTATGAATCAATTCAGAAGCTGATTGTTTGCCGTGGCATGGGGTGCATAAATCTGATTTTGTGGTTGGAGCCTGATGATTCCTCGTAAGAATGTAAGATGCATGTGCAGCCCCAGGACCACTTGCCCATTCTGATGCCGTATAGAGTACCCAATATGTCTCGCGCGTGCAATCAAGAGAGAACGGTAAGTATGGCTTCAAGTTATTATCATCCTCAGGCTGCCTATTGGCTGGCGGTGAGGAAGCTCAACTATGTGTACGGTTCAAAGCGAAGGTTCGTGTGTTTACGTTATGCCCGTTTGGAAGTTTGAAGCTATTGAGTCGGTAGTGCTAGCTTCTTCGCGAATCACGAGTCTAAGAACCACCCAAAACATCAGGCAGCCCGTCAGCCACGCCGGTAGAAAACGTCGAAGCTGAGTACGCCTCCAGACGGAACTGAGACGACATCTGGATCCAACAGTCGTGAAATGATATTGTCCGTTCATCAGGAGCGCTACGAGTGTGACCAGGAGTGACATGGATCGAGTTACGTAATCATTAGCAGCAAGGTCGTCTGGTGCAATGGCTACCATGCCTGCGAAAAGTCCACGACGTCTCCCGACTCTCACCATTGCGCCTTCAGCGATTGCAATTGGTAGGGACTTTATACTTTCCCCGGAAACTCCAGAAGAGTACCACACTCCACTCAGCGCAACCAGCACTGGATCAGGCCCCTTCTCCAGCCTCGTCGACGGCGACGACAAGATGGCCCAGGACCTTGCCATCCTAGAGAAGCTAAGACGGAACGTTCAGATGAACCTCCAACTGCGCCCAATAGCGGCCGACCTCCCAGACGAACAGCGCTCACCAGACGACTCCCCGTCAAGTATATACAGCCCCAGCCCTGTTATTCCCTTTCCGCCCATCTCCCCCAGCGCACTTTCTCGCCGCTTGTCCCTTTCAAAACGCCCCCTTCTAATTGACACTCGAAACGGTGGCTCTTACCTCGCATCACGCATCGTCGGCAGCGTCAATATCGCTATCCCATCGCTCATCCTCAAACGCCATCGAAAGCCCGGTGCAAACTTCTCCTCCATCAGCCCTTTGCGCGCTTATGTGACCACTGATCGCGGAAAAGACATTTGGGACAATCTGATGCGCCCAGGCGGCCCTTGGGACGGGGATGTTGTAATATATGACGAAGAAATGGAGGAGCAGGAACGGGATAACGCCATATCCTGGATTCTTCTTGCCCTCCTCGACCCTATATCTCGGACCAGTGGTAGGTCCGCCATGTATTTACGTGGCGGTATCACCGCGTTTAGGGACCTTCCCGACTCCTATCTCCGCGTCGTCTCGGGTGAGCGCGACCTCGATTCCCACTCTGCTCCTTCCCCCAAGGAGGGCAGCATGGCTGATAACAGTCCTCCAAAGCGAGGGCTTTCCACTCTCGATGTCAGCCGTAAGTACCCGGGTGATACTCTACCTGACATCGACCCACCAGCTGCATCTCCCGAACCACTTTTGAACTCACCAACTCCTAACTCCCGTTCTGGGAAGTCAGTCTCGTTACTCCCGGCGTTTCTAAGCGACCCTACACCGTCTCCCCCCCCGTCCTCACAAATGTTTCATCGGGGTTCACAGCCAAATCTTCACCAACCGGTGCAGACACGACCCCGAAAGCCCAGCGTCCCCAATCTCCGCCGCATTGATACCACCTCGGCGGAGCGTCTCCCCAAGCTCTCCCTCCGCACCCAACATCCCATTATCGTGCCTGCCAGAGCCACAACACTTTCCGTTCCGCCCACTGCAAGCTCTTCATCAGGGCGGTGGAATCCGCCACGGTCACCATCTCACCTCATCCTCCGACACGAACCTCCGACCATTGCAACCGATTCCCCCGGTCCAGAGGAACAAGTGTTTTACACCCCTTCCACTTCGTTTTTCTCCTCATCCCCCGGTCCGTCAACACCCCGTCCACATTCTCCACAGACCGCCCGCCCCCCGCCTACGACGCCGACAACTGATATCCCTGCCTTCTCCATATCTTGTATCCTTCCCAACTTCCTCTTCCTTGGCCCTGAGCTTGCGTCAGAGGACCACGTGCGGGAGCTTCAAGGTCTTGGCGTTAAGCGCATCCTCAACTTAGCGGCTGAGTGTGACCCAAACGACCACGGGTTGAATCTCAGAGACAGTTTTGAGCGGTACGTCAAAATCGCCATGCGTGATACTGTGGAGGAGGAAAATATTGGCCGCGGTGTGCGTGAAGTATGTGAATTTCTTGGTGAGTAACTCGACCCTCTATGGCGCTCGCAGCCTGTTGACACCCATGCAGACGATGCCCGATTGCACTCATCCCCAACCTATGTGCATTGTAAAGCCGGGAAATCACGCTCTGTTACTGCCGTAATGGGGTATCTAATTCACGCGAATCACTGGACACTCTCGCGCGCATACTCTTTCGTGCTTGAACGGCGCAAGGGCATTTCGCCCAATATCGGCTTTGTCTCGGAACTCATGAACTTCGAGGAGCAAGAGCTTGGCGGCAAGTCGGTTGGCGTCGTTAAAAACGGGGATGAAGAAGACGGTGCAGGTGACGGGCGATCCGGAAACTATGCGCACGCCGCGGGGATGCGGCGCGCTGGGCATATGCGGGAAAGTCTTCCTCCTGTGTTCAGTGGCATGAACTCGGAACTGGGCCTCGGTTTTGCAGGAGCAGGGGGTAACGACGGCGATGCCGTTGCTCGAGTGGGCGATCATGCTCAGGAGTTGGAGATCAAGGACAGCAGCGGACGGTACAGACATCAGCGGAGGGCACCTGTGGATGAGAATACATTACAACCATTACGGAGAGTTAGCAAAGCCGGACTGGAGAGTGGGTGGACCTAACACTCTGTTTTGAGATTTATTCCATGCTTTGAATGTGATTTCTATTATTGCTTTTACTTGTTCGTTCGGTTCTTTCATTGCCATCATAGGTCATTGTCGATCTTCTTATGTTCTTTATGTATGCGTGCCCACTCACCTTACGCTTCCATTTGTGCACTAGCAGAAGACACGAGTAATTACAATAACTGCAAGCGGTACCAGGCAATACCCACTCGAGGCTAATGTAAACGTAAAGAGCTACCGTGTGGCCAGCGGACCTCAGAGATAGGGGGGAACAATGAACGGTTATAAAAACCCTTCCGGCCAGTTTACCCATACCTTTGGACATGACAGCTTACACCCAAACCCAGTCCGGCAGCGAACGTCCTGACGATGCTGGAAGACCTAACAAAGTTGGGAGTAAATGTGGAATATTAGTCGCTTGCTAACACAGCTATAGAACTTGAAGTTTATGGAAGAAAGCCGATTCTAAGTATCTCCGGCTCTGTAATCTACCGCTCACCAATGGCCAGCAAACGAACCTGTACCAGCTTGACGTGCTCCACCCAAAAACGAGGTGTGACTGAGAGTCGCGAGAAGAGATTGAGAGGCGACGGGCATACATATCTCACATATTCTTCTGCAGTACAAGGAACGGACGTACAAAATCGTTGATGGACGGGATTCAGCAAACGAACTTCTTGGTTGTGCATGCTAAACTATTTTTTAGGTAAATACAAACATCAATTTCCGTCTCAGCGTTTCGATTAGTGATTGGATTATTGCTTTTTGTATGCTAGCGAGGATGATCATGATGGTAAACTCGAAATCAATGACCTCATGCAGTTGTGTTGATCAATCATTTGCTTGAACTCCCGACCCAAAACTATCAAGACATTATCAATCTAATAAGCACAATATGTAGTTGTGCATGGCGATTTCCCCGTGCCTTTTAGCTATCTAGTCGCCTCATTCATCTCACCCAGCGTATGGCAGTAACCAGGCCGTTCTGATCGCAAACATTCTACACGAAATCCCTCAACAACTAACTATCTTCTCGGCTTAACTGGACTCGTCTCTGAGAGTCAGAGAATGTGCGGTCAAGACTGTCCGATAACGAAGCTTGATGCGTTGATACTGCAGCAATGGCGACGGCTAGTCTAACGGAAAGTGCTTGCCTCCTCGTCGTCCTCTTCTTGACATAGGTCTATCTGAGGATTCGTCGGTCTTGTGCAGACCGTCACCGTGCTCTGCTGATCATAAGGGAGGCCTGATGATGGTCTGAGCAGGTGTCTCGCCTATTATCTGCCTTTGCGTGTGGCCTCCTTGCATTGGTGGGATCCTTGGTCACTCATGGATGTCATGTAAGGTGGCCGGCTAATTACAAGAAGTATTTCCGGCCCTGCGCATAACGGTTGCTGTAATGACCCGGAACTCCATGTCACAGCAACTTCCCGAGTATCACTGGCAGTTCGATATGTAACTAGGCTTTGAACGTGATCTTATACTGCACGCTTCGACAGCTCAGGGTCTTTTGCCAACGGGTCTCCAAGTACATATTAAGCCAAAGAAGCATATTATCTTCTCAGCGACACAAACAAATTCCAGTGAAATGTCTTGTTGTCTCCGTCGTGTGGTGATGGCGATGGTCCCCTGATGAGGTAGAAACACCACCGCGACTCCCACCTCTATGGTTAGAATATGTGCATCTTACAGAAACCATCGCTTGGCGGCTTGTTTCTCGGCTAGGTTCTTTGCCTAGAGTAGAAAACGTCGTGGCATATACGTAACGAGCCAAACAATAGACACACCTGCGAAACAAGGTCCTTACTTCCAGCCTCAAGTTGCTGGAAGTGTTCCTGATTATCAAACCGAGATCAGTCCTTATAATACGACAAATAGTGCGAAAGAAGATTGCACTTGTAAGTCTCCTAGTCGTTCCCTAGACACATTTTAGTCTGAATTGCGCTGTGCTGTGCTACCTGAATTCTGTAGAAACTCACCCGCGTTCCGTTGCAGCAGATGTTAACTGCTGATACATATCCTGACCCCACTTACCCAAAGAGCCTGTACTACTTGCGACATTTGTCTTAATTTCCGGCAATTTTATGCGACTTGAAGTTGCCGGCGTTGTGATAGGCTCGGCAGCTTCCGCCACTTTTCGCGGTCCCGTGACTAAGAAAACATGGCGATCATATCAACAGCCGCGACGTCACTTGGGCTGGTCAACGTACAAATCTGATCTATCTCATCGCCTGTGACCGGCGTCTCTTCCACGACTCCTCTGATCCAGTGTGCTAAGCTGCTTCCCCAAGTCGGCGAATTATCGTTCTGCACAGGGCTTTTGGGTGGCACTGTTGACAAAGTCTTGGCATACTTGTGGTAACGGAAGTTCACAGTACCAGAAGCCGAAGAATAGGAGTGAGCTAAGAGTGACGTGAACAGAAGGGTCATCACAGTTCCCCGTGCACGAAAGGTCTGCAATATATCCCCAGCCGTTGTACACGTGATAGAATCCCTGACGACCATGTTAGTAGGCATGTTTCAATTCTGAAGCAAGTCGTACCTTGGTTTTGGTGCAACGGGGAGTTGAAAGGTGTGTGTGACTTCGAGTGCCGGCAACGAGTAGACGAGGACACGTTCACGTGTGAAGCCCACAAGTACTGACGAATCTGATGGCCCGGTGTCAAATCAACACAAGCGAGTGTAGCATAGTATCACATACCATGAGCATTGACAAAGCCGACATGATCAAGGGCATCGTGAGAAGAAAGCGCGACCTTTGATACTTTCTCCCCTGTAATATTTGAATATAATCGCATCTCTCTTCGGTTTCCTACTGCCCAAAAGCAGTGAGACGTATTGGCGCGTCCACGTTCCGCAGCTGAATCTAAGGCATCTGCTAACCGCGATGGAGTCGCACGACACTCCATTCCGGTCTGAGCATCGAGAACGATGGATAAGAGAGGTGTCTTTAACGAGTGGTTGACATGTCGCGTCGTGCGACCTTTGTCCACCTCCCAGGCACTGTCACATCGCTCAAGTGTGAAAACAGTCAGTGTCCCGTCATGTCGCGATACTAGAAGTCGAGGGGCGGGCGAATAGTCTGGATGGCTTGTGTTAGAAAGACCGGTCAATGTTAAAGCCAGCCTCATACCATCTCCGACACCGGATACAGCCCAACATAACGATTCCACCACATTAACACCGTGACCTGCTGATGTATTCGGCATGTCCCGCAGTAGGACCTTAGGTCCCCGCAAATCAACGACTAACAACAAGCCATGCCGGAAGGCTACGGCCAAAAACCCTGTTCACAAATTATCCGGATTAACAGACTACATCATCGTATCTTCATTGTAAAGAGAGCGTACCGATGTCAGATAGACAGAGAATATCCGGGTTGCTTGTTTGAGCTTGTAGGATAAAACGCGGAGTGTATATGTCGCCGTGGTCTCGCACATCGCTGAGATCTAGAATCTCATCGTCCAGAACATCTTGAGTTCGGGAAGAGAGACCTAAACTAAAGACCACGATTTCTCCTGTACTTAATTGCATGACACCTTCTAGCGAATCTGGTGCAATTATTACCCTGACAACATGTAAAGCGTGTATGTCGGGACGCAGTGCAATCTCCGCTATTTCGAACACATGGATAGTGAGGTGATCGAGTGGGATTGGATGGAGTGATACGTTAACACCTGTTAGAGCGCTAACATCATGGAACCTGACTGAAGCGTCCTCGTGCTGTGTAATCATGATACGGTACTGCGCAGCCTGGATAATGATCAGCGATATATGACGGCAACTTTGGAAGCAGGCAGACCTTGCTATTGAGCGGTTCTTCAGTATCTGACTGTCTCACGAGTCGCAGGTACTCTGCCTTGTTTAATGGTACCATGTCGGCTACGAGTATAGCGGTAGCACCCACACGCAACGGAAGGGGAAGCGAGACCGGAGCAGGCGAAAGATGGTCGAGCATGTGTCGCGTCTGTCCCTGAGGTTCGGACTTGAGGTCCTCAAGCGTAGCCGCCAAAGTTCGAGATCTCTCTTCTGACTCCTCAAGCTCAGCAGAAAATTCCAGTTCCACAACTGTATCATCGCACGGCTGCGTATTATCGGAGGTAGAAAGTTTGGGGGGGAACTTGAAAGCGTCTATTGATGCAGGGTGATCACCAGATCCCGAAACGATAAAAAGACGACCATGCGATACGGTCAATGTAGCATCGGCAGGAAGGACTGCAAAATCTTGGACTTGTTCAGAACAGGGGTATAGATATGAGTTGTGAGATGAAAATTCCATCTTTGTGCTGTGAAAGCATGCGGTGTCAAATCCTACGACGCTAATACCATGGACAGATTGTGGAAGTCCTCCCAGAATAACAAGCCATGATGTTGAAGAGCCATCGCTATTTTCCATCATGACCCATTCCATCTTGAAGACGGGCTCTAATGTGTCACCGTCAACACCCGAAACCACGAAGTTGCCACTGATGTTTCCAACCCAGAGCACATCCACAGAGTTTATATCCCATATACGAATGGCGCCATCGTCGTACCCGGCTGCATAATGTTGGCCGACAGGATGAAGCGCCAGCCCCATGACAGAAGATGGTCTCTATGCACCTATAATCTATGAGGATGACTGAGGGAAGTAGTAAGACTTACGCTATTTGATGATTGGTTGTACGTTCTAATTGCCTCGCGGGAAAGCTGAGAGTGAAGCACTACATCAACTAGAAAGTTTGGAGGACTGACTTGGATGCATACAAGATCATATAAGACTACACCAACTTTCATCAGTGAAGCGTCAGTGTCAGTTAAAGCTTGAGAAAGAATCGGCGGTACCTGGGTAGCTAATAATAACATGATTCAATTTTTGTGGGAGTAAGGCCACATCGATGGCAGGGCTGATATGAAGTCAACGAAAATATAAATGTACATCACAAGAAACCTACATAGGGTCAAGAGTGTGAGGTATTTTATATGGCGACTGTTTCAATGTGGCCAGATCATAAGTCACGACATCACCAGATTGAGTTGCCACCAGGGCCTGTATGATGATGGGTAAACAAAACAGCAAGACCTGTGTAAAACACGGTACTACATGTGAATGACTGTGACTTGTGCTTATGCGGCTGTAACAACATTCGTGAAGACAGACTGGCGAGAGTTCCATGGTGGAGAGAGCAGACGAACTAGATGGGGCCATCGAGCTTCTGCGAAGCTTGAAGAACAGGATTTCCGTAGACATCAAGATTCCACACATGAAGAGTGTACGTGCTATCTGAGTGTACCAGAATGTTAGCGTGTACTTCATTCTGTATAGTTTCCGAACCTATGCACAGAAGTTTGAACAGATCTCTCGGTCGAGCAAACTGTAGCAGCTTGACACAGGAGCCCTCTGGAGTGATTAATATTGCCTGCTTGAACTGCTCATCATACACCCTGATTTCTCCTTGGGAAGTTCCTGCCAGAAGGTAGACACGTCAACGCTAGTTATAAGAACTCTGGACATTAGATTTACCCACTGCGAATAATTGCGAATGAACGTCCACGCAAATGGTACTAATGCCACTAATGAGATCTATTCGGGAAGCCTGTGGAGTGACATTCCAGAGGCGAATTTCGCTTCGCAGACGAGTTGAAAGGTCAGGATGTAACGACTTCTGTCGCTTGAACATATTCCTAGCCAAGCAGAGATGGGTCTGAAGTGACGACTGCCGTGTAGTTTATTGAAGGAGCTGGACACAGTTAGCGTTTATACTTATAACATAAGAGCAAGACGACTAAAGTACGTGCACTGACCCTTCCAGATGACAAAGCCGCTTCTAAGTTGATACGTCATTCAAACTTCACCTACGTAACAACATCTAGCATATCATTTACAGCAATACTAAACCCCCCCAACGCCTTCCAGCTGTTGGAAAGCCTGCGTACTTGTTACGAGTGAGAATACAGCGGTGGTCGAGAAATAGTGTCGATGAAGACATGAAAGAAAGCACAATTCACAATGAAAACCAAAGCCTGAAAGTTCGACAAGGGAAGGGTATGGAGGTACATGATGAGGATTGCAAGAACGGTGTGTGGTGTGTGGATCATTAAACTGGGAGAACCTGTGAGATCGAGCCCGCATAGCTACACTTGGGAAACCAACTAGCCACGTATGGCAATTCTACTACTGCAATCTGATATGCTGACCGTCCGTTAGACGGTGTATGGGAATGACGATTGCACTGATGGCGGGAAAAGATAAGGAGAAAAGCAAGGTAACGGAAAAACAGATAAAAGAAAGAACAGAAAGGAAAAGAATGAGGTTAAGCGGTTGCGCGTTTCACCATCTATCCGTAACGGTAATCAGCCATCGAAGGTGGTTGCAGTTGAGCGATGCTTACCTCTCGCGCCCACCGCATTGTCTTCTTCGACTCCGAAGACAGGCGAGACTTATTTTTGAGTGCGATGGCCACCCAATCAGCTAATAGGAACTCTTTGATCTCACCGCTCGGGAATGTATCAGCGAGATCGCCTATGAGTCCAACAGCAAGCTTGAGAGCAGCTTCTGTCTTGTCTTCATCCTCAAGCGCTCTCCTAATTAAGTCCATCATAGCTGAGATATGGGGGATTAACAATGCACCTGCCATAGGGTGTGAATATCAGAACTACCAATGACGGGATTATACATACTCTTCTCCGTGTTTTTGAAGCCAGTGACGATTCCCACATAGGCTTCCAGAATGCCTTCTCGCAATTGGTTAACGTAGTCGATCATCTCATAATCGCTCTAACATGGTTATTGTTAAGAATTAAGAGCCATACCGCTAAATGAGCAATGCACTCACGGGGTTCGCCTGAAGAGAACCAGCTTGCTGTAACACGGTCATGGTTGTCTCCAGGTAAGGCTCGAAGCTTGGCCCAATTGCGAGAGCGATATCACCGAAACATGATAGGATGGGGATCTTGACACTACGGCTTAAGACTTCGCTCTGTAAGTTCTCGAATAACACGTTCATAAATGCATCTGAATACTGTGCGCTTGTTTCGCCAAGCGCACGCGAGATGTCTCCAATGATACCAACGGCGATGGTGCACAGTTGTGTATACTCATGTGCCTTCAGAGCAGGGTATAGCATAGGCAAGAATGCTTGCATGTATGGGGAGAAATTTTGCTCGAGGGCTACATGATATTTTGAATCAGCTGCACATTCAAAAGACAGCAAAAAGAAAAAAGAAAAAAAACGCGCCGGTTGCCATGTATCCCACAACCAAAAACGCGTCCTCAAGGACGGTAGATGTCTTGCCAGCGCCCTGAATTAGTCGCAGGATAAGGGTCATAATACGGTCAGCTAGCGCTTGAATGTCACGGCCTAATCTTCGCACGACACTCTGGAGGTCAACGATAAGTCAAAGTAAAAGAATGAAGCTGGTGTATCTCGACGCACAATAATAACGCTACAAAAGTTGCTCTGTAGGTCATTCCAATTAATCCGGTCATCAGGGCCAAGTAACTCGCTCTACCAACAAGGTAAGGTTAAGAAAGAGGTTACTTATCCCAGGGGACTGACCTGCATGCCTAATAACTGCTCCATACGATTAAGAATCGTTATAATGACGTTGGATACGATTGGTAATGAGGACTGGGCAGAATGTGAAACATAAGACGCAAGTGCTTCATATGCGGATGTGCGGAAATTGGACTCGTTGCTTGGTCTATAGGACAATTTAGTTATAGTGCAAAGGGTGCATGTGCACGACGCACTTTTCAGTTACGTGGACAAGAGCATTAACAATGCCCTCAAAATACATTGTCAAAGGCGAATCTTGTTGAATGGGTTCATCATCTCCAAAATATACACCAAGTTGATCCGCCAGGTTCATCAATCCCCAACAGCAGTTAGAGATGATTCTCGGGCTGTCATCCAAACCACTGACGAATGCTGAAACCAATGGGTGAAGATGTACGTCTGGCTTGATGGTCTGAATCAGCAAATCGCAAATCCGACCAAGCGTCCATGCCGTTGTGTCCTTGACGTGAACGTTTTCGTCACTCATCATGTCGATCAAAATGGGTAGCGCCTGAGCAACTAGAGGGTTAAGCACTTGCGGATCAGGTCCATCAAGTATAGAACCGAATGTCATGACGGCAGCCTCGCGTTGATGCCAGTCCTGAGCCTTGATGTTGGCCTCGATGAACGGAATGACAGCGGGTACAATGGTATCAGCCACCGCCTGCGCTAGAAGTGATAAACAAGTCCCCGCTGCCATAGACACATTCCATTCGTCCTCGTCAGCATCCTCTTCTTGACGGGTGAGAAGCGTAAGAAGGACTGGAATTATCTCTGGAAGGGCAGTCTTGGCGAAATTTTTGCTCTCATGTTCTGGAGCTTCTCCATACTCCTGAGCCTATATTAGACACATCAGATATTTTGGAGCAATTGCGATAACAGAACGTATGCACCTCTGCCGCCTCAATGGCCAAGTCGATCTCTTCTTCACATACTGTAGACCAGAATTCGACTGCTTGTAACGCAACATTCTCCTCGGGATGCTTCATGCCCAATACGGTAAGCTATAGCCATAGTGATGAATTCATTTAGCAATCAAAGGAATGAATCCCATATAAATGCTTACTCCAAACAACGCTCGTTCCATATAAAATCCCATCTTGTCGTAATAAAGGCTCATGATGCGAACCAGGCATTCAAATGCTGCAACTTGGACGGGAACAGAAGGGTTTTGAGTGGCTTCGCAGACGACTTGCATGATGTAGTTTCGTTCACCCTGTCTATGTGTTAGTGTCCTGGGGAACACCTGCTGTTATTCTCGTACCTCCCGCTCAAAGTTATCCCGTACGAACTCCAAGGAGTTATACAATGCGCTGACAGCGGCAAGCTGTACATCAGTAGATAGTTCTTCTTTCCGAGCACCGTGAATGACGGCTGTTAAAATCTCGTTTGATCGCAAACTCAGAATGTCGGGTTTCTAAAATAAAATAACAGCTGTGAGCAATCAATAATCAAGTGTCACAGAATACGAACTATCGTTTCACAAATGAACCCAATTGCTTGCAATGTTGCAATCTTGAGATTAGTGTTGTCTTGGTTGTTGACGAAACCAAGAAGGACCTCGATAAGTTCGGGCCAATGGTTGGCAGGCAATTCGACAGCTGCCACTGCTGCAACGACTTGAGCAGAAACGCTGCCGGCTTTGAGATTAGGAGACCCCAAGCCCATTAAAAGCTCTTGTTTGATTTTAGCCTTGGTTTCGAGGCCCAACGATATCCATCGCTGTGAGTACTCTCCTTGTCGTGTCGCATCCTATATGAAATGATTTGGCATCAGAATATGTGTTGGGCTCTTGGTATCATCTCGCACCCGTGCCGTCAGTGCGTTTTTAAGTGCGATACCAGCGGCGCTCCGAATGTGGGACGGAGTGTTTTCATTGATAAGTTCTGTCGACAAGGTGATCATATATGCCGGCTACATATCCATCAGAGATGGGTAATAAGCATCATTCTCGCGGAGAGCACGAGTGGAGCCACTCACGTAGTTTTCCCGCGCGACACTCTCCAACTTTTGCGTAGCATCCTGACGCGTTCTCGCGTCTGCAAGGGGGAATAGTCAAAAGAGGTGCAAATGGGACGGTCAAGCACAAAAGATGCACCTGAAGAGAGCGAGTTTTCTAGGAGTTCTGAGGCGTTCATCGTGGCTCGTTCACGCGCTTGGGGACAGTAAAAAAAGACCACGACTGCTGTAGAGCGAAGGTGATTTAGTAAATCGGCGAGTTCAAGCACTAGTATGACAGTGAATAGTACCTGGTCAATGTGGTTGTGAGAGAAGAAGGTCGGGCGGCTTGCGTCGCCTTTGGAAAAGTACGAAAGGCTGAGTCTGAAATTTATTTCAACGCTGAAAGGTCAGGGTTTTCCTTTCCATAACCACAGCTTGTATTGACATCTTGTACTAATGCAGACATCTCTGTTGCACGGCAAAGGACACCAACGTCGCTACTCTTGAGCACGACATCCGTGACACCCATAAACGGTCTCTATGGCAGACCGAGTAAGTCCCATGGATCCGAACAAAAATCTACTTTGAAGAAATTGGTACATAGGGTCGAGGAGCCGGTCGAGGAAACATTAGAGGGGCATTTAGAGGGTCTGGAAAGGCTCACGGAGGCCCTGCGCAGCCCACCTTGGACAAACCTCGAAGGGAAGCAATTTTGGACCTTTCGAAGTATGTCAACGAGAAGATACGTGTCAAATTTACAGGTGGTCGAGAGGGTATGTCCAGCGGTGCTTTCTTGACCTTCTCTGCACTGAAACATCACATTCCAAATAGTCATCGGGATTTTGAAGGGTTACGATCAACTCCTCAATCTTGTACTCGACGAAGTAGAAGAAGAGTTGATAGGCATGGAAATCTCGTTGATTACAGTGATAACTTACTCATTTGCTTCTTCAGAACCTGAGCCCCATAAACGGACGCTAGGGCTTGTTGTTTTGCGGGGTCCTACAATCACCCTCCTGAGTCCCGTAGATGGTTCTGAAGAAATTGAAAACCCATTCTCGTCTGCCGAGTGAAGCCACCTTTTCTGTAATACGAAAGCCATATACATCGATGAAGTAGCTTTGCAATCCAACAATTAGAACCCATGTACATTTGTCTTCATGCAGGTCATCTATTGTTTTGTGACAGAACTTACCCTCAGTCTAGGGTACAAATATTTCCAACAATGATACATAGCGCTCTGTTAATCCAGTAGATTGATGTATACAAATTTCTCGGAAGTTTCGACAGCAAGGAGACATCGAGCAGAACCTGAATGAACGAGAGCACAAGAGATGTGACGCTTGGGTTTGGTATAAAGACGGTCTTGCAGGCGCGCAAAACAGGGTGATGGAAGGGGATGGAAAACGAAGGGTAGCCCAGACGGAGCGTAAATCGCCGCAAATGGCATGACTGGTACAACTCAGTCATTTGATGTAGCTATCGTACTCCAGAGTCCGTCATCTCCAAGCGCTCTACTGATACACTCAGCGAGTCTGCCACTTTCGTAATATTACGGGAAGATGACGCTACTCGCACCGAGTTCGACCAAGTGGGTGACGGATGTGTAGAATCATCCTCCACAGTGGTCGATGCCACAGCGCGAGAAGACTCTCGATCAGAGCCTTGAGTAGGTGATGAAAGAGGCGATGTAGTTCGCCTTTGACTCGGCGAGGAATGTGTCATGGGCACTGTAACCACGGGCTGTTTTAATGCACGACGGCTTGGCACAGGTGAAATCGTGGGGCTATGCCTGGCATTAGGTGTTCCATTGCTCGTCTGGCTTGGGCCCGTAGTTCTCTGCCAAGAACTGCGGCGACTCGAAGAGGACGAAGAGGACTGAATATCAGTCGCACCGACAGGATGTTGCGCAGTGAATGCATTGCTAGGGGCGGAAGCAGCACTTGATGATGCCAATATCATCGAGGCTTGTTGGTACAAAGGAAATGGCGTCCGTACGGACGTAAAGTTGGAGAAGACGATATTTGATGAGAAAGAAACCGCACTGTGCGTGTCAACCAAGGATGTAACGCCGTCCGTCGATCCGGGAACAGCAGCAGTACGCCGATTAGGTGGTGAAGGCGGGAGCGGGGTGAGAGTTGGTGGTGCGGGACATCGACCTGTAGGCGCAGGTGGCCCAGACGAGGATCTTCGAGGAGAATCGGTAGGTTGGGAACTAATCCCAGCATCAGTAGACTGACGGGGGTGTAGTTTCAAGGTCGGTGATGCAGCAACGCTTGATTCCCCGAAACCAAATCGGAGCGGTGCCCTGCCTCTCGGAAACAAGGGCTCATTGGTCGCTTTGGGTGTCGACATCACAAGCCAGCCGGCCTCGTCTTCAGAGGTTCCAAAGAAAGACAGTGGCCGCTTGGCAGGCTGCGATAGTCCATCAGTGCTATTGAAGGAGCCAACAGACTCCAAGTCAGCTTTGTCATGCACATCCTCGTCCGTGAGAATTTCGCTGTTACTCGATGACGACCCACGGGAGGGCTCTGGTTCACGAGCGGTTGACGAAGATGTAGCAAGGGATAATCCTAATCCAAGTCTATCTTCGTACGAGGTGTGATCAGGATCGTCAGGGGGGGGTGGACTGGTCCATTTGCCACGCTTTGGTGCCATATGTTCAGGCGGTTCCCTTTCCTGCGGAACGACGACATCTGTGGGGGATTGGCCAGTGCTAGATGAATCAGATGGCTCAAAAATACGAGGTGGCGGTGAGAGTCGATCCTGCGCAGCGGAATTTGGGCGTAGAGTATTGCTACCAATACTGTAAGGCGTCTGTGCAGGGATAGGCGCTAGGCGCGGGGGAACAAATGGCTGCGGCGCGAGAGGTCGAACAAATTCGCTTTCGCGCTCTTCACAGAGTTGAGCCAGGGCGACGATTGTGCGCTCGGGTCTAGCGGCAAGAATGCGCGATGCTCGCATAAATTCGCCACGAATCTAAACTCGAGGAATAAAACAGCACATACGACAAGACTGTCTGCCACACTTACGGTATATAAGCCATCTTTAGTAACACATCGTGCAACGTTGAAGTCCGTCTCAAAGGGATCCTATCGCACGTTGTTAATTATTAACGATGCGTCAAAACCAAAATAAGCACTTCTATGCAAAAACGGTTGCGATCCCGGGCCAAGTCATTATATCGACCATCCTTATACTGTGAGGGCTAAATATTAAAAAATGGCAGCATGTAGGGGGTATTCGTGCTCACATCATTAAGCCAGCCTTTACTGGCCTTTTTGAGGAGACCCGCTCTAATTGATGCGACCCCAGTATTATACGTGAAGTCACGGGAGTAGTACTTAAAGAAGTCTATCAATCTGGTGGGGTATAAGCTAAAACCAAAGTTAGCCATAAAGTGTTTACACACAAGTCGGCTACGCTGTCAGTGTTCGAGGACTGCCATCGCTGTCGTAATAGATCGATATCATCGAAAAACCTAACGTTATCATGAGCTCCCAGTCCAAAAATCCTCCTAATAAGCCATACCATATATTGTGATCTCCAATATGCATATCCTCCTGAGTATATGTTTAGTTATTCACACATGGATAGATACGGAAATAGACCACGTACATGGGATATGGGACGCAGCGGTGGCATCTGTTGCAGGTTTGGAAGAACGGGAGGGTTCTTTACGTGCACCAGGAAGTAGATGACAAGCAGGACGTAACCGTAAGAACTAAGCGTTCCAGAGTAGGGGCTGTTGATTTTACTGTCATGTGGATGAGATAAATCAGACCCTACACCACTGTACTGAGCTCACCGCCGTTTACTCCATACTTTGACTAGTGATAAGATATTAGACCATGCACTACAATACAACAAGATATAGAGCGTACGAAATATGACCAACGTCCTAACCCGCAGGGGATCGACAGAGGCGTAACTCATTAGTAGGCGCGTATTTTCCAATGCAAGCCGATTTTCAAAGCCAATGTCGCAGGAGATTCCATATGGTAAACCCGGCGATGGATCCAACGAAAGCTTAACAATAGGTATCCGAGCATGCGGTAGGGTCTTGACTTGAAACTTAGTTTCTAATGATAAAGTATGACATGATGCTCGATGAGGGTTCTGTTCTCGCGCACCTCTTTCCAAGAGATCGCCCACCATAGTGACGAGATCTGAAGCATTCAGCGGCGGCTGATCAGAGTCGATCAGGCAACAAAGGTCCATATCTGTGAGGAACAGTCTTGAATGGCAGTTGACCCATTGGAGATTAATTGTGGTGTTCTCACCAGAGTTTCTCAAGCTGAACCCGTTCGCTGTGCTGCCAAAGGAAAGAAGCCTGCTCTCCGGTTCAATTGTGCGAATGAGACGCTCCAGGAGCTTCCGGACGTCCTCCTTGACGGCCATTTCTTCAGTAGTAGGAAGCAGTTGAATGACAAAGTTATGAAGATCCCTAGCGAGGGACGACGTCCAAAGATGCCTGGATATTGGTCTGCGATGTGGAGGAGCCATCGTCGCCTGCAAGAAGCAATGTCATAAACCGTGTAGTAGCGGGAGACTGACGCTCACCACGGACTGTTGGGGTGATGCCAAGTGGGTAGAATGGCCATGTGAAGCCACAGACCCTGTTGGTGTCGACACGAATGACATGCCTCACAATGGAATCGTTGCACTGCGGCCGTTCCTGTCTCCGTTGTCGAGGAGAGATCAACCACGGATAGCAGTGATGTAACTAGGGATGACTTGTGTGAGCGCGAGCACTAGGCTCGGACCCGGGCGCGCGCCTCTGGGACTCCGCTCGCCACGTACATAAATAAATAACGGGCACTAGTACACTCTGAATGCTTTTTTCTATTTCTCATTTACTCATATAAACCCAATAAGTTCTCTACTAAAGCAGCTCTGCAATATCCCCTTGCATATTGGCCTTTAGCTGCCCCCGCCCAACGAGAATTGTCATACCAAGCAGACTTTTCTGACAAGACTTGTGCACATGGTGAGGAAATGTCAACACTGGTTATCGGCACTTCTGTAGGCCACCACGAGCCCGCATGTCGGCAGTTCGTCTGATAAACTCCTGGACCAAGAGCCATTCGAAGGATGAACACGTTTGTGGCATTAATGATATAATCAGAGCCCCAGCGGGTATGGCCGAAGCTTAGCTCCTAGCAACTAACATAATCCCTCGAGTCTCGTTAGTAAACCGCTGTGAGCGAACAGATAGGACATACTCCAATGTACTGTATCCCCGGATTCTAGGCTATTCCAGGGTCCTCTTCGAGTCAGCAAGGAGGCAATCCGGTCCAATAGCACACAGCTCCGTGTAGCGACTACGGCGAATCATTTAAATAAGCGACAACTAATGATGGTCTGCCTAGGCACACATACCTAACGTTGGGGCATACCAAAGACGTCCTCATGCAGAAAGTTCTGAGAAACACGTTGTCCGCCGGTCACATTGGGTGTTGATAAGCAATATTGTCTGGAAGCGTAGGATATTCAAGGTGATGAGTTATTGAATTCAGGCCTGTGCCACAAGCAACCTGAGCTGCTGCTAAGGTCAATTGCATCGCTTAGTTGTCCAGGATGAGATTGCTGCACGATAGTCATGGATCGAAGCAAGGCGATAATCAAAGATAGGAAGCCGAGCCTGCCCCAGAAACAAACCACGAAACAACAGCGCCGACATAGCCTTGACCAGCATCGCAAGGTGACGAAGTACTCCGTGGTGTCGGAGCTCAAAGTCCTCATGCCGGCTAAGCGCGCGAGCCTTTCCTTACGCAGGATTCAACCAGGAGCATCCTCAAATCGTAAGTATCAGACTCAGTATCAACACAGGCCTCCTAAGAATTCCTCTCCTAGATGAAGAGGCTCTTTGGTCAAAAACCTAAACCTCCAAAGACCACATCCCAGGTCAATCCAATTCCAACGCCTATTCCAGTGGAGCAGTTTGCTCGGACAGCACAGCTGAGGGCTTCATCCCAAGACGATCACTGGGTAGTCGTTCAAGATCAAGCTCCAGGAGCCACTGGTCCTGTCCTTCAAGACCGATCACGTTCTGCCTCTTTCACCTCATTACCTCCGGGCGCCACATCGCTCCCTCCACCTGTGCCAGGCGCAAATAACGTGGCAATGTACCAGCACTCTGTATACGGGACCCAATATGATGGAACTCCCCAACAATCCAATCATAGCTTACTGACTCCAAATCCTAACCATAACCACAATCAAGTTCTTAAGAAATCGCCGTCTCCCATGCATGGCGCAACCGCCATCCTGAGGTCATTGGATCCCGAGCAAACGAATATAGATAGGAGTGTGTCACCAAGCCAAGAATCCCTACCTCTAAATGGCGAAAGAGAACGGGAGCGTGATCCGCGGAGTGCAGAGCGAGAGTACGAAGCCGAAAGGGAGCGAGAGAGACAGAGAGAGTGGGAGCGTGGCAAAGAACGAGAACGAGAAAAGGAACGAGAGCGAGAAAGGGGTCGAGAACGGGTTAGGGAGTATAAACGGGACTCGGCTAAAGAGCGAGACCAAGAGCGGGATCATGATCGCGGTCGTGAGCGCGACAGAGATCGTGAGAGACCAAAAGAGAAGGAGAGGAAGAAAGGTCTGTTTGGGTCCGCAAGGGATAAGGAGAAGGAGAAGGAGCGAAGTGAACAAGCAGAGCTGACACGAATGATCGGTATGTCTCTGCCTCCGACAAATCAAAGGAAGGTTTACATCAGGGCCTTTCAGGCTACTTGACGGCAACTGCATCCGAAAATTGGTCGTTGGTGCTAGAGGTATGCGAACGTGCCTCTGCAAACGAAGCAGCAGCCAAGGATGCCAGCAAAGCCCTAAGAAGGGAATTCAAGTGAGTATGGTCAAAGCTACCCATGTCTACCGCAAGTCACCTGTATCGTGCAGATATGCAGAACCTGGAGCACAGCTGAGCGCTGCGCGAGTATGTGCAGTGTATCACACATCTTATTCTTTTTCTAATATTACTCTAGCTCTGGGCTATAATGTTACGGAATTGTTCCGATACTTTTATCGGTTAGTTTTTCTTGTTGAGTGGCTGCCCTCCTCTCTCATGATCGTTTCAGCGCAAGCATCCAGCAAGAAATTTCTTGATACCCTAGAAGAAGTTCTTCTGTCCGGTGGGACATCCCCAGTCGTTCGTGAACGATTGCTGGATGTTCTTGCGGCCGCTGCGTTTACCCATCCGGGCAACGGTAAGGAAGGATACCGAATTCTGTGGAAAAAGGTTAAGCCACCACATAAACCTGATGATGTGTGTATATTGAGTTTCTCAATGGTATATCTAATAATAAAGTACTTGACAGGGAATACCTTTTGACGAAGATGATTCAATGTTAAACCCCTCCCCAGTACCTATTACGAATCAATATCCTGCCCAGCCGCAGATGTATCCCCAGCCGAGCATTCGTCAACAAGTCATCTCAGTAACGGAGGACATGCGACGCTTATTTGAGGAATGCGAGATAGGCAAGGGCAATGCGCAGTTACTAAACCAAGCACTGACGTTTGCTCGACCTGACGAATTGGGCGGACCTGTCATTGGAGTGCGTAATTGCTGTTCCATTCAATGTATTTGCTGGAACATTTTATTGTAGGAGTGGTATCGCAAATGTCGGAATTCTCAAGATTTTATTATGGCTCAAATTCCCTGGGCAACTGCTCAAGCAGACCGATCACGTGAAGAGCTTCGACGGATACATATGGACCAGAACGGCTTGGAAACACGGCCAATTCCGACGTCAAAAGAGGAGGAACTTCTCGCGTCGCTTTTGGGCGCTAACCAAGACTTGTTGGAAGCATTTAGGATATATGATGACCTTGAACGGTTAGGTCTTGCGGAGCAGGAAGAGCGTGAGGTGGAGGAGCGTAGCCGAAAGGAAACTAAATTAGACCGAACTGTATGTCTCACTCGTCACCTGCGCTGCATTTTATGCGACTCATACTGCGAACCTATTAGCAAATTCAGTTTATCGCTGAGGACGGGTCATTCCAGCTGGAAGAGCCCGGAAACAGCAATCATGGAGGGGGCAATGCCGGCCCCTCGCGTTCACCTTCGCCTTCGCCCGCCCCCTCATTCTCTTCATTGCCACCTCTATCATCCCAACGACCCTATCCTTCCTCGCAGCCTTCGCATGGTTCCAACTCTCTCCCTCATGGACATCTGCCACATTCCAACCTAGCACCTCCCCGTCCTGCTCCTCACGGGCCACGCCAGGCACGGCCACGTTCCCGTACCCCTTCGCCTGACGCACCCATCCACCCACCAGCACTTATTCCACCGCATGCGTACTCGGGGTCTTTGGGATTGGATATCAAGCGTCTCGAACATATGAGCTTAGATCCGACCAATGGCATGGGCAGTGGCTCCAGTGACCTGGATGGCGAAAGGACACCGGTCGTGCCTAGCGCAAAGGCTATGGGGAAGAGAAAAGTGGCGGAGGGCGAGGCTGATGCCGACGGTAAGCGTGATTCACCGCTATCGTCTCTCAAACTTAAGTACCGAGCCGAACCGACGCCTGATCCCACAGGCTTATCGCATAATGAGGAATTTATAGATGGTCGGGTCTCTCCATTCGGAATCGACAGCTCCGTCGAGGCCGATGAGGAAGATAACCCAGACAGTGCAGAGCACCGATGGAAAAAACCGGTGGTTTATGTCTACGATGCCGCAGCGGATCGAGCGCGAGAGCTTAGACGTGACTTGGGGATACCTGCTCCAATTGCAAATGGGTTCGCTCGCTAGCACGGGCCTCATAATTACCACCGCTTCGGCTGGTTTCATCTCATTCTCCTGGTCATTTCATTGCACAAATAATACCTTTTTGTTGAGTATAGTCACATCCACAAGCCGCCCCGGATCCGCATAGTGTTCTTAGTCTCCTGCTGTATCTCTGCTTGGCACTGTCGTCTACTGCAACACAGATTATTTATTACGATGCATAATAGCGATGAGTTCACGAAATAAAGCTCGCTCGAAAATAAAACTACAAAGGGTGGCTGGTCAGATAGATCCCATATGCAACATTGTGTGAGGCGCTCACCATGCACTCAGACAGCCCAATATGCATGCAATGCCAATGGTCACGTGCTCTAACTGTGAGGAAATGGGCAAATCATGATGAGCCTTTGCGCTCCATCTCGTCACTATAGCCGCCACGGCAAATATACCGAATACTGGAGGTGGGGGTAATGTACGCTGCCATCGTACCAACTCTCCTGCACCTCTCTGTATATAGAATCGACGTGTAAAGTTCCACGCGTACAAGGCACGGAACCCCAGATTCGCCACATTTGCCCACACAAGGCCAGCGTCCCCCCAATTCAGGACTTTCGAGAAGGTGACAGCAGTGCCAACAAATATAATAGAGAAAAGGACCATCCAGCGACTCTGCGTGCGCAGATCGGCGGGAGAGGAGGTAGAAGCGAGAAAAGCTTCCAGCAAGCCATTGAACGCCATAGTGGGAATATAGTAAACGTATGTCCGGAGAATCATGGGTGCCGAAGTTGCATGGTATCGCGGGGGTATGAGAATAGATATGGCGAGAGGTAAATAAGGGGGACCAAATGTGGCAAGAAGAAGCAGGAGGTGTGTGAATAGTATGAGGAGAGAGAGGAGAATGTGAGCAGCTGTGCTAAGGTCGGCCGTGGTGGGAGACGAAGACGAAAGTGTCTTTGAGAAGAAGACACGCGACGTTTCTTCTATAGGCTGAAATAGGATACGAGCCACGAGAGACCCTAGACGAGGGCATCAGCAATGTGATGACATCAGAAACAAAATTGCTTACCGTAATTTGATGCAAGCGCATAACCACCCTGGTCGGCCAGCGGACTAAGGTATGATATGAGGAATTTATCGCCCTCCGTCAGGAAATGCTTGACGACGGACTGGGCCGTCATGGCTCCAGAGAGATGTAACAATTGGGTGTCAAAATACGCACTATTCCGCCGAAAACATTAGTGTCCAGAGAATGTGTTTTCATAAGGACGGTGCACACCTGCTATGGGTCGACACCTGGACTTTTCTAAGGCGGAACAAGCCATGCGTCCCGTATGCACGTAGGTATGACACTAATGTGGTAAATCCATAAGTTGCCTGGCCACCGGCAAAAGCGACAAGAGCCCATTTTGAAGGTGCAGCGACCAATATGACAAACGTGACAAAAGTTTTGGACACTATGGCGGAACCTTCGGCTTGGACACGAACGTTAAAACGAAGATCGTTCTGTGCACGAATATAGAGGGGCTCTGATGCAAGCTCCAAAAAGGCTGCAACTGCGTAAAGGGCAACACTGACATGAAAGTATGGCTGTGAGGTGGTAGAATATGAACTTGCTGTGACATATAGAACAGCGGCGATGATGGCGATGGGTATTCCAAGAATGACTGGGAGGTGCGATATGTTAGCTACGAGATCAGTGCTGGAGTCAGCTCGTCGGCTTTTAGACAATGGGTGTGCACGGAGAAGGGCATTGCGAACTCCTTCACGACATAGGAAAAGAATGGTCGAGAGCAGAAGCTCAAATTGGATAGCAGCCGTTCCAAATGTTTGAGGAGAAGCAAGACGGACGAGAGCTTGGTTCAGAGTGAATGTAAAGAGCCTGGAAAACAACTGAAGAAGAACCAACGATGACGCCGAGGAAACCGAGGCAGCCAAAAGGCTAGAGGACTGGGAGGGTGGCTTTTTAACTGGAGGCGCCATTCAGGCTGATAAAGATGGATAAATTCCTGAGGACCACAATCTGCAGCAGTTCATACTACAGCAGTCGCGTCGTCATCCAGCCACGAAGCACGTGACCAGGACGCGCTCAAGGTGACAGTATAATTATCACAGATCTTTGTCGCTGCGCAGACGCATCCTCATCTCCTGTCGCAATCGGTCCATCCCCGTGTTGGTTTAGTTTACTGTAAATTACTTTTGGAACAAGGAATAAGTATCAGTAATGTGCACGCAAGAACTACATATTTCCTGCCCGGTTTGCTTACTCTACAGGATGCTTGGTACGTCTACTTATTACTTACTGCAAGTGACACGCCATAGTCAAGCATGCAGATGTACTACGACCTCTTCCGTACAAATTCGCGCTCTAGGATGCATGGAACCAATCATCATCAATTTAGTAAGGGTACATGTTCCATGGCGTAGTCTATCCTATCTGATCCCTCGCTGCCACTGCAGCTTTCAGGTCCGCCCAGTCCGCGCTCCGTCTACACATCTCCATAAATACACCACTGGGATTAGCCAGTAACTTTGATGGGGTATCAAACTCAAGAATGCGACCCTCTCCACCTAGAACAATGATCCTGTCGTAGTCAATAATCGTGCGGAGACGGTGCGCAATCGTGATTACAAGTGATTCCGAAAGTTCCTCTCGGATAGTTTGTTGTACCTTGACAAAAGGATTGAAGTCAACGTGGGTCAAGACTGCTGATGCGGTGACTAATTGAATAATCACCATGTCGTCCAGAGCAAGGTCAATAGCAGAGGTCGCTTCATCCATCACAACCACCTGGCTCCCTCGGAGTACAGCTCTTGCGAGAGCCACAAGTTGTCGCTCGCCGGCACTCAAAGACCCCGTCTGACTGATCGGTGTCTCGAGACTCCAGATCGGTCCAGGCCCCTCTGGTCCTGCAACAAGATGACAGCGCTTCAAAGTGTCCCAGCATTCATGGTCGTCATGCTCATCGAAAGGATCGATATTGCTACGTATTGTTCCCGAGAACAAGGAGACATCTTGATTGATAATCGTCTGCGAATCATATGTAAAAGGCTTTTGGCGCAGATCAACGCAACTCACAATACGGGTCCGAAGGTCTTCTAGACCTATGGTCGAAATGTCCACACCATCTACTCTAATAACCAACCATCAGACAATGAAAAGGAAAGAAGTTATTAGAGATGAGTATACAGTATTCGCCCGCACACAGGTTCTACCATTCGTAGTAATGACAGGGCCAATGTCGATTTACCTGTAGGTACCTCAATTGAGGGGCTGTTGACAGAAAGGGGAAATAAATAATATAGCAGACCTGACCCTGTTCTACCAACCTTCACGTGGAAGGCGGAAGAAATGTTCCTAGTCAACAACGAGACAAGGAACGAGCCGAAACTATCATACCACTCCGATCTTCTCCTTAGGTTTTATATCGAACGATAGGTTGTCTAGTACCGGAGGTAAAGTTGTCGTATACCGCACGGTGAGTTTGTCTACGAGCAGTCCACCAGAGCTTGACGGCCAATATGCGGGCGGGCGATTATTTGTGATTACGGGAGGAGCTTCCTCCGGGACATGCAAGTATTCCGCAATTCGTTCAACTGAATTGAAGTCCAGTTCCAGTTGTGCGGACACTCTGATGATCAATCAGCTTTTTGAAACCAAACTCATACATAATACTACACACTTGATGAGTTGCCTGCTGCTTTCGGCAAAAACGGCTGCTTGAACAATAACGACGGCGGCATAACCACTTTCTACTTTGCTCCACAATGAGAATACAGTGGCACAGAACACAACCACAGATCCTAAACCTGCTCAGGGAACAGATTGAATATCAATATGCGTCAATACCCAGGCGAGGCGTAATTTACAATCGTATCTCCATCGCATCCAGATGCTTAAAAGCCACTAGGAAGAACGTCATTCACTGTTCTTTGTGAAGCTGAGAAGTAAAATACTGACATAAGCATGATCGAAGCTTTGAAACTTATCCACCTTCTTGTAAAACCGTTCTTGATACCAAGATTCCATCGAAAACGCTCTCACATGTGAGAGTCCCTATGGCCGTGATTCATGGAGGCTGATATTGGCGACTCAGAATGGAACTCACCGCAAGCAATTCATCGAAGCCGGCAAAAGTGGGGGATAGTGACGTGAGCTCGAGACGCCGCAGATCTCTGGACGCAAGGATATAGGCAGGGGCCAGTCTCACATAGAGGTAAGCAATGATGAATGCGAATGGCAAAAATGATGGTACAAGGATTCCAATGACGGCGAAACTGCTGACGAACGTAAGAAGCCCTGAGAGCGCCGCTCTAGCAGAATTATTTAAAGCACCTATATGCATGATAGTTTGTCAACAAATCTCGCATTTCTGTAAGCATGTCACCCCCACCGTCTACGGTCCCGAAATCAGAAACAAATCGATTCAGTACCCGGCCGAGGGGCGTCGTATCAAAGAACCTGATAGGGGCCCTACACAGACGGAAAAGCATGGCAAAGAATAACTTGCGCGATGCACGAATACTGGCATAATATCCGAGTGCGATGTAAAACAGCGTGGAGAAAGCACCTGTGAGCGAGATTATCAAGAAAATCAGAAGCCATGGCCTGACATCGACAGCAGGTGGAGGGAGAGGTTCGAGAATTGGCACCCCAATTGAGCTCTCATTGCTGTATGCCTGTCCCCATTGAGCAAGGAACATCTGACAAAAAGAGAGATAAGGTTCAAGGAAGGATATACACGTAACAGTTTCTTACTTGGTTTCCTATCGTAATCGCACGGATGAACAGCATGAGAAGTAAAGTCAAAACCCATGTAAACCAACCGCTTGCCCGCAGGTAGGTCAAGTATGTAGAGAATCGCACTCGACCTTCCGCGCGCGCCTCTGCTTCAACAAGTTTTCCTTTCAGTGACCGGGACTTCCGTAGATGTTCTTCCCTCGCAGGAATTAAATCGGCTTCGTTTACAGGTGTTGCAGTCGAAACCGGGGAGTCGATAGCAGTTTCGTCAGAAGGTCTTTCTTCATCAATGTCTCCGAGATGTCCCGCGCGGCGCAAATCCTCAATAGTCCCTTGATGTGCTACCTGACCGCCAGACAACTCAATCAGGTATGACGCCTTCGGAAGGCATAGCGCGATGTGATGTGTCACGAGAATGACAGTGCGGCCCTGCAGCAGTTCCCCAGTGATGCACTGTTCGTAAATGTGGTGTGCAGTGTGCATGTCCACTGCGGCTAGCCTGTAGACCTGAGTTTGTACACAAGAAACAGAACAGGCACGAATTTTCGCTTACGGATCATCAAGAAGAATGCACTACAATTCGATGAGCGTTCGCCATCAGAATCGGCGGGTTTGACAGACCTCAGCTCTACTATATACAGCACGGGCCAGCGCGATCCTTGACCGTTGACCTCCGGAGAGTGTTACTCCCTTCTCACCGATTTCTACCGTCCCGTCAGCCTTCGCAATATCTCTACCGTTGAACATTACCTGTCAGGTCCCCAGCAGGAAGAAAAACGAGATCTTTTTGTAATGCACAAACTTCTAAGACTTTGGAATAACGCCACTCGTCGTATTCACATCCGTAAAGAATGTTGTCCTTGATAGTTGCGTGTTCGAGCCATGGGGTTTGTCCACAAAATGCAAAACGATGGCCCTGTTTGTTTATGTGAACTTTGCCCGATATGCATCGCATCTCTAGATTAGGCGACAAGAAGGTCGTCATGCGATCGGGCTACCGTTCAAATAGTCGGCCGTACCTCCCAATAATGCGTTCAAAAGAGCTGTCTTTCCTGATCCAGTTCTTCCAGAGACAAGAGACAATTTTCCCGTAGGAAACGATATATCCAAGTTAGTCAACTGAAAGCTATGAGGAGTGGCAGTCCCTGACGTTGCTGGTGTCGCTGCGTTTTCTGCTCGCCGGTGCCATTCAAATGTCGCCCCCTCAAATCCGACGCGACGGCTGTCACTTTCAGGAAAATGGCCCGGATCTTCAGCTGCCTTAAGAGACGATGCCCAGATAGGAATCTCTTCTTCGGCAAGGTAAGCCTCTATGCGTTGCATTGAAACATAAGCTGATCAAAGAAGGTTTAGCGCTGAGACCTACTCAAAGATGCGAAGACAAACCGTGTAGAAGGGCAAATACTTGCCCGGGTAAGGTCGTTAATGGGCCTTGGAGTTGCTCAAATAACGCGACCTATGCAGAGTACGTGAGTACGTATTCTTTGCTTTCTAACCAAGGACTCACCGACACAAATGCTTTAGACACAGTTAACTCTTCCTTCGCAATGAGCGTGTATGACCTGTGAAATGACACGTTCAAGCTTCGTAAATGGACTATGTTTTCACATTTTACATGAATGCGAATAGAGCAGTGGCAGATGGGATCCAGGTCCTGGTAAAATGGTAAATAAAAACAGTATGTTGAAAGAGGCCTCCCACCAAATGAAAGAGATCAGGGTATCTGGTGTGGAAACTTCAGACGGAAATACGGCAGTAGAACATGAAGCACAAACCAACAACAGCCTCCTTCACTCGCCATGCAAGCTCTAAGTCACGTAGTTCATTCACCTTGTGGGCCCAACGGTTATCTAATAGACGTCAATGCGCACGCCACTATGTTCTCACGTCCAAGACATACCCCATCCATAAAATTTAAGAAACCTAATATTCTGGAAAAGCTCATTCACACCACTCATACGTTTATCCTTCGCTTTCCATGACGACCTGGTGATCTAACAGATTACAACTAGTCAACTGCACGACCTCGAATAGATTAAGAGCTACTGACCGAGATGTTCCATCTAGCCAACGGATAATTTAAAGCCCAGGCTACCAGCACCACAATGACACCAGCTAGGGAACTCCAGCCTAGCACCCTGAACACATTGCGGAGATTCGAAAGACGAATATGACAGGTAATGAGGGAGACCTACTTATACAAGTACACCAGGGCAATGGTCAGTCGTACGGGCGCTGTGAAAGGACTAACTTCAGACAAAGCAAAGCGATGGCCTACATGTATGTTCGTTACCTGAAAATACAGCACTGAAGTCCCAGAAACGCTGGGCGACCGCATAGGTGTCTCCCCTTCCCAGGAGAATCAGCCGAGGACAGGCAATGGAATTATCAAGCCAAACGTACTGCATGAGATTTACAACCTTGCCCAAATCCGCAAAGTCCTTTTCTTCGCCCGTTGCGACTGAAATTCCTCCGACATCTCTTCGCCGGAGAGCTTTCCAATGCAGTACACAAAAAAGTTGGCCGCGAGTGCGTTCGTAGCAACGCCGCGAATGCCACCTTGATATGGCAGCAATTATGAGTGGTGTACTGGAAACTGGGAGGAACAGCTTGTATAAGTACCCTCGGAATAAATCCAGCTGTGCAAATGAAAGATTTGCAACAAATGTTAGAAACGCATATAGATATGCCTGTGACCTCGCCGCTGGGGTGCCAGAGGAGAGGAGTACCAAGATTTGCTGTAGAACATATGAAGGAACGAATCCTGCGACAATGTTTTCAGTTCATAAATCTTCCCATTGTGCATGATTTGTATGGAAGGAAACAGGCCACGACGTGTCAGGCACTTAATGTAGAACAGCATCACGAACCGACGAATGCTTTCCAAAGTTCTACAGCGAAGTCGATACTTAAGTCGAGCGAGTTAGATCGAAGGAGAAACCCAATCAATGACTCCTGTGGGTGACTGCGTATCCGTGCATCGATTTCGTGACAATCATAAATATTTCGGAATTAAAGAAACTGGAAAATTTCAAACTCACGTAGTACGACGAGCGAGGTACTTTTTGAAAAGATTCCGATGAAGAAACGTCGGCGGAAGAGACCACACGTCCTCTTCGTTGAGCGTGCGTTTGGGGCCCGGGCTCGATTCTTCCTCCGCAATTTCAGGTGAGACATCCTCCTCCAAGGTCCCGGATTCAATGCCGTCCGGCATTGATCCGAGAATAGACGGGGGTATACGTGTGTCTTCATCCAATGACTCATTGACAGGTGTAGAAGTATCGCCTAAGCCTTGAGGGACGGCATCAGCAGGTCTCCTCGGAGTCAGCGTTGAGGAACGGTGGGAAACAGGCAAGGAAATCGATGAACGTTTCCCAAAATCGATTGGAAGACGTGTCCGAGAACGCTGAACGGCAAGATCTAATATAGGTTCTACAAACGAGAATGTCAGCCATGTCCAAAGCGTCGCACGGTCTTCTGGAGATGAGAGCTTGTTCGACGGAACCTGTAACCCAATGCCAGACATCACACTACATCATCATATACTTCAGGGACTCACTCACATCGGCTTCAGTTGCCACGTTCGAACAAGGCAATGTGTCACGTAGCGGCAGAGAGCCGGCTATCCATGTCAGAGCGACACCAAGAAACAATCGAAATATGTCCCCAGGGAGGCTGGCAGTCCAGGTGCCTGGATCTTGGTATGACGCATTTGCGTCCGAAAGCAGGTCTACGATCGCGGAAGTCGCGTGCAGGCCAAAGAAGAGAATCAGAAGATATGGAGCTGTATTGACACGGCGGGTATGAAGCACGAGAAACGATAGGCACTGGGATGTCATGAGCGGGCCACTATGGGACGGTCCTTATGCGCATTGCATACTACCCACCCAAGTCAAGGCATTAACAGCAAGGAACCACGATTCTGCACTGTGAGGCCGTGTCTCAAGCTCATATGCCAACGACGCGAGCCATGCTAAGCTTTGTATAGCCGTTAGATAAAGCAGCGCTTGCCTTTTCCACGATGGTGGAACATTACGCAGAGACGCGTCGAATTCGGCCAAGTCATGAAGCTCCAGGAACTGCGAAAAAAGCGCACAGATAGGGCTGCAAATCCTTCTGAGTAGACGAGATTTGCCATAAAAGTACTGGAATACAGCGAGGAGAAGACCGAACACGAGTGGAAACGTGGGCAGTAGGGTGCGTAGAACGTGAGCGCGGAAACAGTGGGACAGTTCTGACTCGTCCTGTGGCGAGATCAGCATGCTTATATTCCATGGTAAAGGCTAATAACATACGAGAAGCGTGCTACACCATAGGCCCCAAGCCATCTCAACGTTGAAACGTTCCACAGCTGATCAGCTCTAGACGAAGCGTCGTACCTAAAATAAAACAAAAGTTGTTGTCACGGTCCGAACTCCTGGGTCCCCGGAAAGGCAACTGAGGGTTGAGACTAATAGCTACCCTTATACAGTACCATGTCGATAAATACCTCAATATTGATCCACTGGTATCAAAATTGTTAAATACATCAATCGCACGAGTCATCATTTTTTTTGCAACTTGTGGCTCATCGCTATCACTATCGATCATTGGGGCGTTGGTACGATAACCATCTGACTGTAAGACAAATATTAACGTTTGATTGCTATAATTTTACTGTTTATCTTAGATCAAACTACCAAGTTAGATCAGCCTAATGGACAACTTGAAGCTTCCGAAACGGTGCCACCATCACGTCCAGTATGCCGCTCCGCTGCGAACTCAAGTTCACATCGTTCCTGAATGAGTCAAATAGAGATGATGGCATGTTCCTAATGCTTCCAGCGGTATGGGTATGTTCAGAAAACGGGCCACAAGTCACGTACCATGGCTCCAAGCGCAATGTCACGATCTCGCAAGAGGCGCAGATAAGTGCCATCATCGTTGCGACCTCAGATCCTTGTTTCCACGGTTCGCAAATAAGACTATATTCTAGCTCACATCCCGATGAGGTTAAGGCGCTGAAATTCAAGTCAGCGAGTGGCTTCCTGGTACCAAAGTCGTCTCAAAACGTGAGGTCTCCGCGTCTTTCACATCAGGATTTCGAATGCCCGGTCATACATATAAGAATGGGCAATTCGAACGCAATTCTTACTGTAACGAGGTCAGCATCATAATATCATATTAAGGTCCCTTTTCCACGGTGTTTAAATACAATTATCCGGGTCGTACGATGAAGCTGTGCTCCTGCTTCTCGTTAGACTGCACCTTTGTTCTTACTGCCATGTCCACCTTCAGTAGTAACCTTCCCCTGCAGGACATGTGGTCGACGGTGCAGCAGTCCTTACTCGAACATCCTTATGGGGCAGTGTCATTTACTGTTCCTATCATCGCTATTATCCTGAACGTCCTGTGGCAAGTCGTGAGTGAGTTCCATGTAACTCCCAGTACCACCTGTGGACGTTTTTACAGGTTGTTCCCCGCGACCCCTCCTTACCCCCCCTTGTTTTCCATTGGATTCCCATTTTCGGCTCTGCGGCAGAATATGGTCAAGATCCCATGAAATTCCTATTTGAATGCCGTGAAAAGGTCTGAATCCCATCCCGGTTCCGTCCTCGATTAATTAATACCGTTTCCCAGTATGGCAACGTTTTCTCCTTCGTTCTGCTGGGTAGCACAATCACCGTCAGTATGTGCCAACACTTCACGTGCTTAGCCCACTTTTTCATCGTGTATTCTGTTTATATAGGTCTTGGGACAGAAGGAAACAACTTTGTTCTGGGTGGAAAACCTTCCACCATGTCAGCAGCTGGGGCCTACACTGTACACTGCAGTCTCTCATCAACCGCTACCGTGTTTTGCTCACCAAATCATGTCCAACAGCACCTCACCACTCCTGTCTTTGGCAAAGATGTAGTATTCGATATCGCGATCCCCCCTGGAAAATTTATGGAACAGAAAAAGTGAGCATTATGTGCACTACTTAGATCTCTGGCCTGCTTTGGCATTTATTGAATTTTACGCAAGGTTTGTTAAAGTAGGGTTGTCTACTGAGAATTTCCGGACATATATCGGCATGGTGGAGGATGAGGTTGATCGGTTTATCAAGACAGATCCCGTGTTCAAAGGCTCCCACACTGCAGAGTGGATGTCGTTCGATGTGACGGAGATTCTTTCACAGATAACTGTCCTTACGGCGTCCAGGACCCTTCAAGGTGCTGAGGTTCGAAGCAGGCTGGACAAGACATTTGCTGCCTTGTACACTGACCTTGACGGAGGTTTTACCCCATTGAACTTCATGATCCCAAACTTGCCACTTGTGAGGACATCCTTAAGTTATAAACTTGAGTAGGGTGCAGAAGATACTTACTGTAAATCGACAGCCGAGTTACCGCAGACGTGATCGGGCAAATGCCAAGCTAACAGAATTTTACATTGAAATCATAAAAGAGCGAAGGGCGTCCCCTGTCGAGAATGTGATTGCTTGCAAAAGCATTTACGTTTATGTGCCTCGTACTGACCCCGATTACAGCACCCCCAAGATATGATCACAGCGCTCATCTCACAGAACTATCGTGACGGTGTTCCACTTCCCGATCATGAGATTGCACATCTTCTCATTGCTCTCCTCATGGCCGGACAGCACACATCATCCGCATCAGGTTCCTGGGCACTCCTTCACATTGCATCCAGGCCCGACATCGCGTTCGTGTTAACCTTTAAAAATACTAATACCTACTGAATGTACTAATGCCGCTGCAGCGACGCCCTTTATCAAGAACAAATCGAGCATTTCGGTTCCACAGACGGTTTGTTTCATTCCATGACGTATGACAAATTCCGTGATCTCTCCCTCTTGGACTCATGCATTCGCGAAACTCTCCGCCTGCACTCTCCCATCCACTCTGTTATGCGCAAAGTTATGGAAGATGTCGCAGTCCCTGCGGTGCTCGGCACTCCTGTGGGCGAGGAAAACAGGACCTATGTCATTCCCGCGGGCCACGTTGCACTCTGCTCCCCTGCTGCTAGCCAGACGGATCCCCGAATATGGCGTAATGCGACTGAATGGGACCCGTACAGATGGAGCGACCCCACGGGCGTCGCGGCCAGAGAGTACAATGAGTATGTCGATGGTAAGGTGGAAAACTTTGGTTTCGGAGCCGTAAGCAAAGGGACTACTAGGTGCGCGGTGATGTTTCCACCCTATTCCCATGCCAATACGCCCTTCTCAGCTCATACCTGCCTTTCGGAGCGGGGCGCCACCGATGTATTGGGGAACAGGTACGCCGTCCATTATATTAAACCGCCTGTATGTGTATACTATACTTACCAAGTGTAGTTTGCCTTCATGCAGCTAGGCACCATCCTCTCAACACTCGTGCAACAGTTTGAGTTCCGCTTGGATCAGGTATTCCCGGCACCCAACTATCACGTATGCACCTTTCGTCATATATTATGACGTGGTTTTAACCATACATAATTTGCTTTCCGTCAGACCTTGATCACGACGCCTTTGAAGCCGAGGAATATTTTCTACAGGTGCCGCAGCAGGAAATAGAAGCCTGGGCTGTATCATTACAAGAGACTATAATCGGATGACTTAGCTGTGCCTAGAGCTATCGGTCCTATGTGTTGCAGGGAGAGGGTACGCCATCCGTCCGAGGTCATGTAGTGCTGTATAATTAAGTCCTGCTTGTCAGTGTAGAATCAGTTCATGTACAGACGCTGGTTCGGTAGTGTGCATGAAACGCATCGCCCGAGCGTCATACCTATGCAACTGACTTCATGGATATGTACTGGCTGCGTACTGTGTTGCACCGTTTTTTCCCTACTCCTGGCGCGCGCTCAAATAGGATCCTGTGCCGTCTGATAGATTTGTGATCGTGACGTTAGTTTTCTGAGGGCAGCACGCGCTGCGAACTTTGAAAATCGCCACCTAGATCAAGTCCCAGTTAATTCTATCGCAACTGCTTGTGCATACGTATTGCGTCCATCTTCAACGTTGATCGTTGATCAGACAATCAGCCACGCTGACTAATCACAACATCAACTTTTACGTCATATGCATGGGCTTCTGTTTTACATCAACCTAAACGTGAAATTACGTCACCGGACCCACTATGCACGGTCTGTTCCATCATCTCAGCTGATCGATTGGCCGCTGCCACTTCTAGGCAGCCTCATGGGTTGTCAATTGATCCAGTCTTGTCGATAGTAGGCCTTCTGAATACAACTCTCATGGGTATTCATGTCAGTCAGCTGCGCTGTTGTCGTTGTTCGTGGCATTGGAGGTCATATACAAGCGGACCTGGTAGGCATACTTTCTGCATCCTTCCTGAGGCCCAAAGTACTCTACTATCTTGGAATGAAAGTTGACGTTGAAGGCTTTGCCGCTGCTTGTCAGTAACATGAAATGCCGCAGTCGCCATGCTCTCACTACTCTTGTATACAGCTGCACCTTTGAAGTATGAGACGGTCGCAGCACTTACCGTGCTATTTTACGACTATCGTCCGTTTCTGGCTGTCCTCTGTATATCTTGGAATATTTGTTGACATGCATTATCACGCTAGCCCTTACATTTGATACTGAGGTAAGTCTCGTTTTGAGCCACGGAAAAATGTCAAGATGATTCTTGCAGGTTGAATTTGTGTGGAAACGCACCCGGTCGTTTGGAAAGGCACTATCCATATTTGCATGTATTCGTGGCAATAAAGCCCATATGACATTATTGATGGCCCTCCTGTCTAGAACCGCTACTTCAGCATATTTGCGCTCCTTTCCAACGCGATTGGTACTGTTTTTGTATGCTATCCCTGCTGGTGTTGTTAGGCTAGCAATTTCTTGTCTTATGAAGAGTCACTTTTCACGGAGATCTGTCATTACAGGTGATAACTTCCTTCATACGTCTCTCTAGAACTCACCTAGATTTTTTAAAGTTGTATGTCATATTCTCTGTGCACGTCGTCGCTATTTTGAAGCAGTATTGGACACAAGTTGCCAGGAATACACCTGGTGGAATGTCACATTGTAAGTCAAAAGTTCTTTGGGATTATGAGCACCGCAGTGTTGTTGGCCGATATTTCCCTCGTTTCGAATCTACTGTCTCCAAGGTTATCAGTCTGACGCAAAGATATGTATCTAGAGAGATCGCCGCCATCATTAGCGCAGAAAGTACAATATACTTTTCTTCAGATCTGTATATGTGCACTGACGATCACGAATCTAGTTATCCTTCTGGTTCGAGTATGTGGCTATTCTCCTGCGAATATATCTATCAGCCTCACCTTCTTCTTGAAAGATACACGCAGTTTGTGATCGCAATCGAAGATTGCTTCTCGTGATGATTGCACTCTTCATAGCAGAAGTAGTCAGCTTTACGATCATTGGCGTCCGTGGCGTTTCTGAGAGTGAGACATTGTCCCCCTGTCCACTGCTCCACCTATCCTGACATCAGGTCATCAGTTATGTGGGCGAGCGGAAGCGGGTCGACGGGCTGCAGGCAAAAGGCACCACTCCCCCGTTCCTTCGTGGCTTGGCTCCCTCCACTTATCTTCGAAACAATACTCATGTCTCTCATGATGCACAAAGGTTGGAGTACATACAGGAGTGAGGCGCGTTCCGAGCTGCTGCATCTGATCATCAGAGACAGGTATGGCCCTCTGAATTCTTCTTTACTGTGCAAGGTCTGACGTCAAACACAGTCTTCTCTACTTTCTGATGTACGATTTTGAAGTCCTTGATATCCATTGCTGACTATGCATTTTAGCATGTTTATGGTCCTCCTGGCGAACTGTATTGTGTATATTATGTCTGCCAAATCGGGGTCGCAACTGAATCCAAAACTTGCTCTTAAGTAAGTTGGATATCCGCTGCTGCCTCTGCGTCGTCATGCAGTAGACCACTGACCTATTGCAGTTGGGCAGTGGCCATACCATGTATGCTGGGCAGTCGCCTGCTTCTGCGCGAAAGATATTACAAAGCGACTACAATGCCTGACATTGAGACACCCATAGAGTTCAATACGGTTCTTTCTCAGCTTTCTCATGCTTTGGTACGGGAAGTCAGGATACGGTGCAACGGCCTTTCAATTTTTATTTTTCTGTCACAGCATCGGCTTAGGGGCGGTAGGTCGTCAGTCCTGAAATGCTAGCTAGGGTCGTGCGGATAAGAAATGAAGCCACAGCAACCGCGTTGCAGCGAGCAAAGCAAAAGCGAACCGAAGCCGGTCTAATGCAACGAGGTAACGGCGCAGCGATGGTGATTGACGACACCGACGAAAAGCCATGGGATGCAACCACCAGCACGTCAACCGCCCATAACGGAGTAGCACTAAATGCTGCTTGCGTGTTCGGCCATGCATTGTTCCACCATTGGCAGTAGGAG
>QFFB01002692.1:0-15279 GCA_003316465.1 Ramaria cf. rubripermanens | reverse complement strand
GACCCCCACTCGCATTTCTTAGACCCCGACATAGACGACAGAACACGTATTACATCGGCGATTCCATCTTCCTCAATGATAGAACACCTTACACCTTCGAAGGTTGGGAGGGTCAGAGCTTCTGTGATGCAGCAGGGGAACAGCGACACCGTGCAAGGTTCAGAGGGCCACATTTCCCTGTCGACCCCGATCCTCCTGAACTTATCGTCCCACTACGCCTCAGGAGGGGGAGCTATGGAGGCCGGAAGGGGCTGCTCTCCCACCTTTGGAGTGTTGGGAAGTGACGTCTTGGTGGATGCTTGGGGCTAAGTGGTGACCTTGCTTGTCGAGACAACAAGCATTGAGAGGGGGGTGATGTCAGGATTCACCGGTTTGATTTCCAAGGTCTCAGTTCTCCAAGTTCCTGGATCTTCCACGACCTTCCATGAGTTTCCATCTCCCCTGATTATGTAAGCAGTGCCAGCGCAGTGATAAGGTTGTAGCCAGTGTGGTGGCATTTCCTCAGCTTGATCTCTGAGGATATCCACTGCACAGTTGGTCATTATCCTGTATCGGCTCTTGTCTCTTTGAGTATCTTTGGGTTGTGGCTTCGTCACCAGTGTCGCCCTCACAGCAGGCAACGTCTAGAGAGACAATACTCATTTTGTTGACCTCTATATAACGTTAATACTGCTTCATTTCAACCAAGTGTTATGCTTACTTTGAAAGGTGCAAACCCTGGAATTTTTAGGAACAAAAAAAAATAACTTCACGCTAGTGTATGTGAAATCAGGGGTGATTCATGATATCCAGGCTTGGTATAATTGCATTCAATATGTGCGCAACACTAGAGGGTTACAAAACAAGCGTTATTTCAGGAAGTCTCAATGTTTGGGCTTGTGTGGCAGATCTCTATCATGTGACACCATCAATCTTCCACTGTAGAAAGAATAAGCGCTAAATTCCAGTTCCGCTTGCACTACAGCTAACTTTCAGTACAGATTTGTACTGATATTTAGACCGCAATAAAATAATTTTACAGAGTACTAAAAATCAGTGCCATACAAGTACTGATAACTAGGTACAGGGAAAAAAAAAAGTGTTCAACTACTAGCTGAGAATTCCAATTGGCCACTAATTTGGGGGCCACCACCGATGCAACCAAGTGTGTAAACAAGTAACTCCCTTGCGCGGAGGCGAGTGTGAGTGCGGGTGCGAGCATGGGAATGTTAGTGCAAGTGCAAGCGTGGGGATGCGGGTGTGAATGAGTCCAGAGTGCCAGTCATAGAAGTCCATGTAACTAAAGTTCTGTATAAGCTACAGATGACGAATGAAATATATATGTAGACTTACATAGTCATGCTCAATCTCGGGTTCCACGAACACAGTCCTTGCGAAATCGCCGCTCCTGTCGATAATGCCCCATTCATTCCCTCATTGCACATGCCCGATCATGCACTCCACCGTACGTAGGTCGGTCGACTCCATGTGGATTGTTACCTCATCTCTCCCATGTCGAGCACGGTTGCACAACGGCTAGCAGGTTCCATTTTGGAGCAGGTACATTGAGAGTGTGTGAGGGCGGGAGGATAACATGGATGATGCTTTGCAGTTGGCTATAAAAGACTCGTCGTTGGCTCCGCCCTGTCCATACTGTGGCTTACGGTTGCTATTCCTTGCACGTTCTCCGAGCCTATCGCCATATGGTTTCTTAACTACTCCCAAAAACACCTCCATAAAGCCGGAGCAGACGTGTTCCTGAGCTCAATCAGCTTTGCGGGAGCCACCTTTATTGCTGTGTCTCTGACGCTACTCGGCGCGAAGCGATGGAAGCAGAAAAGTTGGAAACTCCTTATTAAGACATGATACAGACCAGACATTTAGTTGAAGGCTCAAGGACTTGTGTGCTTATCCCGCAAGCCACACATTAGAAACAAGCGTTCAAGTCATTTCAGACTCCGCTCTCTTAGATCCCGGGCTCTATTATATCTACCACCACTACCAGTGTTTCTACTGCCACCTTTGCCTCAATGATTCTTTTATCACACTGATGAATAACATACTCAATGGCCATGCAAAAGTACAAGGTAAGTTCCGTCAGCCTACAGCCTTACCCAAATATCACCGATCTGTGACCGCTTCGATGCTATAGAGTTTTTTCAGGCCATGGTGTCCAGAGGCATGGATGCAAAGTCAATCTAGAACTCCATGTTTAAACGTAGGTTGTCCTTCATATTATCATACGCATATATTATAACTTACGTTTCACAATACCCCTAGTGAAGTCCCACCAGGTCACCAGGAAAGATGTCACTCAACCTGCCACTAAGAACAAACATGGAAGAAGAACTGTTCTTGTCTTCAACCAGTGATCATAGTTCTGAATCTGGCAACGGAACCTATATCGATCAAATAACAGTACGTTAGCTATTGATAATAAGGATGTTAGTAACACAGACGGTGACGGTAACATTACCGACATTGAACCCATGGCCACAGGTATCAGTGGTGGTGACGGTAACGGCAGCGACATTGAACCTGTGGACCCGGGTAACAGTGACGGCAATGGTAACGGCAGCAACATTGAACCCATGGACCCAGGTAACAGTGACAGTGATGGTAATGGTAGCAATGTCGAACCCATGGACCCAGGTAACAGTGACGGTGATGGTAATGGGAGCGACGGCAACATATCAGAGGACGGTGACAAGGCGAGCTCCGAGCGGTTCCGAGAGTCCTGCTACAGCGCCGAAAACTCACAAAAACCCTCCCACCATTGCAGCCAACACCATGAAGCAAAAGAACATACCTCACGTGAGTAAAGCTGTAGCCAATAAAAGGAAGCAGCCCAAGCATGATGGCAGTGACTCACTGCCAGTATGTGATTATCTTACTAAAGGGCTCAGCGCTGATATTGTGATTCCGCAGACAAAACACTTCAAGACATTGGAGGATGTACCACTGGTAAGCATGCCCCACACTCTCTTGCCTTCCCTTCATCTCGTAGATGCTGCGTACTAGCCCACGCATAGTAAAAAAAAGGTGAGCTCATTGTTGCTAGGGTCCTATTCAATATTGATGTTATCTATCTATAGGCTACTACAAAGATTAAATCTACTACAGCAAAGAAGAAGCTGAAGGTAGGTCAGGGCTGCATCCCAGGCCACACACCTCTTGATTGTCCGTATAGGTCATCGAGTCACTGGCATCCCCCCCATTGCCCATCAGGAGACTAGGAAGTCCAATTGTCAGATAAGTGACTGCTTTCACCTTTACGCACCAGCTCATGATGTCCCCGCTTGCTATCCATGCCATAGGTCCATGCCCCTGCCCAACCCTATGCCAACTACAAATGGATATCTGTAATGTACATCTAACAGCCGATCAGCAGTTTAACTAACCATAATACTCATTCTTCATTAGATTTGAATCTACTTATTCTTATGCTACCAACCTTGTCGCTCTCGATAGCCTGCACTTATGCTATTATAACTAGCATCTGATCAGACTCGCTCACATAATCACTTGGCTGGCAATCATTTTTGACTCTGCAATTTTTGGCCCTGCGCCTTCACTTGCTGTGTATTTCCGTCCTATTTCTGTCTTGTACTGGGTCTGATACGTACGCAATGCTTATCGTGTGTATGCCCAAAATACAGTTCTTAATATACTTGTTATTAGTCCAAATAAAGCTAGAATTAAGTTAGTTTTGAGCTATAAATCAGTACAAAGTGGGACATTTTCACTACTAGAAATCAGTTCTACAGAACTGGTTTTTAGCTGGTTTTGAACTGATAATCAAGTTGTATTTGTACTGTTATCTAGTGCCTATTCTTCCTGCAGTGCTTCCCACTCAATGTCATCGATCCTAGCCAGCCTCCAAAATGTTTTGAATAAAGAGCCTTTTCCCCTTCATGAGTTTCTTCAACTCCCAAGGAAGCCCCAGGATTGACCCCTGGGTGCTGGGCCTTGGTATGGCGGGTGACCACGCACTTCCGCATTGTGGACAGACAGTTTACAACAGGACATCGCCAGGCATATTCCTCGGTTTTATTATTTTATCTGAAAAGCAAAGCGAGGTTGATTGTCGGATACATTACAGTGATGGAAAAAAGGGGCCGATAGGTAATAGAACTCGATGAAATAACCCTAGCTTTTTGACTCAAAGCAGGGAACTCGTGGTAAAATAGACTCGAAGATTCAGAAATACTCGAAAGGTAAAGTGGGCGTAAGAGGTTAAAAGTTCGTCGTATTGTTAAAGCAAAAGCTTCGTACTAATATACTAGAACGTAGAATAGGAGTTATAGGGGAAAGATAGTAAAACATGTGATAGTTGAGCCCCTGGCTCTCTAAGGTAAGGGAACGATCTAAGTCCGCTGCGCACACGGACTTAGTGGTAGAATGAAAGACTGATCAGCAGAAATGATAAAGAAATGAAATGCTATACTCAGAGAATGCCTCAACTTGATTTACTACGCATATATGCGCCTCGAATGGAAACTGCGCGCAATTGCACGCCTCGACTCGTGTCCGGCGTTGACTTCGCCGGCTCGATGCTACGCACAAGAGCACCTGGGGTTCATGAATAGGGAAAGGAATGGAGAGAAGGTCCGTGAGAGAAGTCCGAATGAAGAGTAATGGATAAAGGGAAAGAATGAATAGAACAAGGATAAGATAGTCCGTGAAAATAAAAGAAGAAGAAGAAATAGAATATAGTCCTTGATGTTACGCTTTATGACACTCGGCACGCTCGACGTGCGCGGTTGTGGTTAAAAACTCTATGGGGCGTTTCCTTGATTCCCCACTTTTATTGACTGGAGCTCAGCTCCTATGTGTGTGTCTTAGCACCCACATCGGAGCTGAACTCCAGGGCCGATTGTCAGTGTTCAAGTGGATGATTATCCTGTGGCGCGACTACTGTGGGATAGAGGAGGTGTCATAGGACAACTGTCTTCGGCCATGGATATTTCTGAGGGTGAGCGGGGTGAGAGGTGCTTGCTGTGGGTGGGATTGGAATGAGCTTGCCTCTTCTACTTTATCTCTGTCAAATTGGGTTACTCCATTATGGTTCACATGAGAGTGGCGCGCTGTGCCTCATGGATGCCATGGCTCAGGTTCGCTGATCTCCTACTGAATGTCCCATTGTCGGCGCCATCGCCCTTCGGGTAAAGTAACTCCAATGTGAGTGTGTGCATGGCTACTATATGACTTGCTGTCTGCAGACATGGGTCAGGAAAGTGGTATCTCCCCGCATTGCCTCCATAACTGACTGTAGTCAAACGAGTTGAGTTCGTGATCTTCTTTAATTCTCTGGATTCGTTAACTCACTTGTCACTTAACCCCGCGAGTCCTGTTTGTGCCCTCTAGATTATGAGGCAGTAATGGGCATGGCTTTATAATGCCGTTTTTGGTCTGGATGGCATATAGACTTTGTAAGTAGGCGCGGTATCAGCGTGATCCCGTTTTACTTCACCTTCTGTAGCATTTCGCAGATTCTTGAATTTGACCATATCGCTCTGCGCTAGGGTAGAACACGTCATCGCGTCTGCTTTGGGAAGCCCCACTCACGTCCAGTCCGATGCAGGCGTTTGAAGTAATGCGCATGGAGGTCGTGATTTGTTTCTTATCAACGACCATAGCATTCCGCGCAAGGCGAAGACCGGCTGCCTGCTCTGACCAGGTAAGTGAATAAATACACCCTCTTCCTACAGTTCACATCTCCAACTGATCGACAACGAACTAGAAATGCTCCCCAATGAGGTCGTCAGCAGCTATCAGCGAGCTTGTCCGGTATTGCTCTAACTCATTAGGTGGGTTTTGGGTTTTTGCTTCTTCCTCAATGATATTAGATCGATACCGGCATATCCATTCAAAGCACCACGATACAGTAAAGCCCAAGCACTCACCCGCGTGTGCACCGTCTTTTACGTTCGTCTCATCCAAGGTATAATAAAATTTAACTTCACATTAATCGCAGGACAGGACACGCATAATGATCTCCATTCCTTAGGGGCGGCGGAAACTTGAAGTATAAATCTGTTCAAACGTCACTGCCATAACCGCAGTTCCAACGTACAAGACGGCGGGTTGGATATTTGATCGACTGGACTGAGCTATAGGTTTTGCAATATATTTATAGCCTGTCGGCCACGCTGTTGGCACCGAATTAGCTGTGTTGATTCAACCAAAACCATTATCCATGCATCACCACTATCCATGCCGGCTGCGAGTGATCTGTAGGATTATATCGGCTATACATACATCAAAGAGTGTAGTAGCTTCTGCAGCGATGCACCATGGATATCATTTTTGGAGCGGCAGCCGATGCACGCGCAGCGTTCTCAACCACACGCAACCGTTTCTGCGAGCCAAGTTCTGGACTTACCTTCTTTTTTTTGGGGGTGGGGGTGGGTTTTCCCAATATAATCATTCCTCGAAGATCTAGATTCAGAGTACAGCCTACTAGTGAGTAACGTGAATAATTCAGAATGACAGTATCCTTCAGGTGTGCCTTAGGCACTATCCTGAATATTGTATCTTGAACAATGGCCTGCCATCCAAGCGAGTCACAACGGACTCAACGTGACCATGGCAATGGCTTCTTGATGTGGTGGCGCCAAGTACCCTAAAGATCATGCTCTTAGCAGCACTGCCGCTAAGAATTACGTGCTGTCACTCTAAGCACGCTAGCGAAGTGGTAAAACTATGCTCGCGAATGTTCCTCGATCCTTGGAAACTTCGACTCGGAGGATGACTGCGGTGGCCGTCCGTTCCGGACTGCCGTCGACCCGGATCTCACACTCGCTCACAGCGTCGCGACATTATCATAGCCCCACGGAAGTATTTGCAATATACAGTGTTTAAGCTCCAGGTTAAATATAGCCAGCGCAGTCTGCAACCAAACCGGTGATGCCAGTGTTGAGAGGCGCAGGTCGCGGTATCCAGAGAGCTCTGATATACCTCTATGCCTTTCAGAAAAATTAAGAGAGCAACTTAAAAGCCAGAAGATTTTGGATGCTCAAACACGACTCCTTCCTTCTGCAGAGATTAAAGTGATAATACGCCTCTCCTTTGTTGCCAGTGCTATAGGCTCCGGATTCGATCCCCTGGCAGGTTCCAGACAGACCGTTACTGCTCTCCTTGTCCATAAAGACACCTATTTAAGCTCACATAATACTCCAGCCATTTATTGTGCTAGCTCGCTCCAGAATTTCCTGGAAAATCGGCCTAACCGCTCCAAACTACGATGACTACGAGTACGTAGTTGTAACATATCCATCAATCCCGTGGTTAACTATGTTGATATAGATTCAAGCTCATCTAACCCCGTTATCCTCACTCCTACTACACTGTACGGGTATATACCGACTCTATGGATTTGCTGTACGCTCATTACCCTGTTCAGCATAACAACAAGTAAGCACCTTCACTGTATCTTTCCCCGTCGTGACCTTGTTGTATTAATTAGTCGTGACTGGTTTGTATAGTTATTCATATTGGTCAAGCGCTTCTCTTCAAGCCGCGGCTCATCTGGCTGCTCCCTACTACGGCCATGTGTGGGGTGGGAGAGATCGTTGGATGGACAGGACGGTTGTGGAGCAGCAAGAATCCTGTCAACCAGAATGCCTATCTGATCCAGTGCGTTGAATTCTTTCTGCCTTCGATATTAGTCAAACCACTAATAAATATGCTTCTCCTCTTCCAGGGTCACAACAACCATAATTGCGCCGGTATTTCTCACAGCTGCAATGTACACCATCCTAGGACGTGTCATCGATATCATTGGATCCAAGTACAGTCGGTTAGGCCCCAAAACATGTTTGCTATAGTCCCGTCATGCTCAGAATAACGTCAAGCTGATCAGAATATTCTCACAGACATAAAAGTCTTTGTTACGGCCGATGTTGTTGCACTTATTGTTCAAGCTGCCGGCGGCGCTCTGGCCACAAGCAATAATATATCAACATCAAATCTAGGATCGCACATCATGCTCGCAGGGATCTTCTTCCAGATGGGTAAGTGTGTTGTCTGAGACCGTAGTCATAGGCCACCCTTGTGATATACGCTAACCGTTTGAAATAGCTGCAATGCTGGGCTACACATTGCTTGCTACCGAATTTCTTCTACGTTTTTACCTCCACAGGCCATTCGCAGGAGCAATTCAAGCGTCACCGCCTGATTCTCCCTCGAACGACAAGTCCTGGATCCAAGGGACAGCCGATGGTAAATTTGTCTTACCGCCGCGCATCAGGCTGATGGTTTCTGGGCTGGTTCTTTCTACCATTTTTGTATTTATTAGGTTGGTCGTCTTCTCACCGCCGCCATCACTTCTCATCTAAATTGTATGTGTACAGGACATTTTACCGTACAGCGGAGCTTTCCGGGGGGTGGAATGGACACATAATCCGGACCCAGGCATTCTTCAATACCCTTGATGCTACACCGATTTGCCTCGCCCTGTTCACACTTAACTTCCTTTCCCCAGCATTTCTCCTTCGGACGGGGGAGCATGGGATAATTGCATAGATGCAAGGGAAGCTGAGGACATTCGTGCATCCGTTCTGTCCGGTCTTAGGGGAGCTTAGTACCAATGTCGAACTTGTCTTTTTGATTTATTGCCGCTGGCCGATAGTCTAGTATAACAGTCATAGTCGGTGTCTTTAGGGTGCCAGTCTGACAGAAATGAGCTCTAGTCCTGAGGCGTCGAGGAAGAGTCGGATCTTGCAAGACTGGTACGAACTCGAGTATTTGTCATGCAACGCCGTGCAGGGAGGCCACCAAAAGCAGATCTGCGAAGATATAGTGACGCTGCAGTAGCTGGATTGACTCCGTGCTTATACTTGGCCAGCTAGCCAGCTTCACCCGCCGCCGAAGCAGGTGGTGGGCCGGTGTCATGTTCGCCAGCGCGGTCGTGCGGGGCCTGACAAGACGGGAGCGCTCACGTAAACCCCGCCCGGCATCTGCCGCCGCTTATCCCGCTCTAAGCTGCTTAGTTTGTACATCTTACCCACAACGAACAGAACACGTAATCACGTCATTGATGCCTGAGCATGGCACGTGGAGCCAACCCAAATGGAGTTTAAACTGTAGGTCAGTGCATGTCCCAAATCAGACCATTGAATTCAAGTTCTATTAACTGTGATCGCTTTGAACCACGCCCCGGTGTTCTTCTACGCGCAGAATTGAGAAGTCCGGAGTTCCTGAGTGCAATAGATTAATAAGTTTGCACGTTCCAGGACGATGACCCTCGTTTATAAAACTTCCGAACGCTCAGTTAATTCTCTTACTATCTGCCCCCTTCTCTTGCGAAGATGGACCACTCCGCCAACCTTTCCACCGGCGCATCCACAAGTATCTACTACGATGATGTAATTCCGCCAACTCATCCTGCACGAACACTTGTCCTTTGCTTTGACGGAACTGGCGACTCTTTCGATGCCGATGTACGTGGTTCTCTTACTTCCACAGCCATAATTAGCTACTCAACGGGCTTTTCAGAACTCAAATGTGGTGCAGTTCTTTTCGATGCTCAAGAAAGATGATAGGGGACAACAGATGGTATACTACCAGGTGCGGGTTGCTGCAGAACACGTATTCTTTAGACTGATAACCGAGCCTCAGGCTGGAATAGGAACGTATACTACACCTGAGATAGCTACACCAGGCATGGCAAAACTGTCCAAAACTCTCGATATGATGATTGCATGGAACTTAGATGCACACGTTATGGGTGAGTAGGCACGCTTTTATTTCATCTCTAGTCCGAGATTCAATCCGTTTTGTAGATGGATATGAGTTCCTCATGGAAAATTGTATGTCCCTGCCCTACACATCATTTCCCACGATGTTCATTATAGCGCGCAGACGCCGCTGGCGACAAGATTTGCATATTCGGCTTCTCCAGGGGCGCATACACTGCACGCGCCCTCGCCGGCATGATTCACAAGGTGGGTTTCCCCTTACTTATAATCCACGTCCGTTTTATTCCACACACCAGGTTGGCTTGCTACCGGCATGCAACTACCAACAAGTTCCATTTGCATACAAGATGTACAGTCGTACAGATAAGAAGGGGTGGGAGCAAAGTACGGCGTTCAAAAAAGCTTTCTCCATGGACGTCGATGTTGAGTTTATTGGCGTATGGTGCGTGATTCCGTGTCTTCACTGTATGCTGTTTGAACAAAAGTTGAAGAAACTACTCCAGGGACACAGTCAACTCAGTCGGCATCATACCCCATCGACTCCCTTTCACGGCATCCAACTCCTCTATCCGAACATTCCGGCATGCCATCTCACTCGACGAACATCGTGCCAAATTCAAGGCAAACGTGTACAACCGGCTCACTCCCGAAGAGATCAAGCTTGGCACAAAGAAGGGGGAGATGCCGAAGGCAGGGGTGGTTATGTCGAAGAAGCACGCAGATACCACAGATGCTGTGAATGAAACCACGAAGGGCGGACTTCCAGCAATCGTCAAGAATAAGCACAGTGGAAACGGAGAGAAGCATACCCAGCATGGTGTAGAAAAGCTCCGCGCGTTTGAGGCAGAATTCGATACCCACGAAAAGACGATTCTGGAGACCGACGTCCTTGAGGTGTGGTTCGCCGGGTGCCATACCGGTGCGTATCAGCTAAACTTCTTATCCCATCATTTTCTTACCTTTGTCATCCTTGAATTGCATACTGGCGGACATGTACTCCCTATTATAGATGTTGGCGGTGGCTCTGTCTCAAACTCCAGTCGACACAATCTCGCACGCATACCTCTGCGCTGGATGATCCGTCAGTGTTTTTTGGCTAACACAGGCATCCGGTTCCACGGGACGCTTTTGCACGCGATAGGACTAGACCCTGCGACCTTATATCCGATTGTGAAGCCACGTCCCCCAGCATTGTTTCATTCTCCTACCTCTACAGCCCTCATTACTGCAGCGACGCCAGGAGGCAACAATAAATTAAAAGATACCACCAGAACACTTGTCAACCCCACAGATGACTGTTCCCTAGATGCGACCTCCGACACCGTTGCGCTCGGGTACAACAACGTTCAGCCCGAGTCCATTGGGGTCCTATCTGAAGAGGAGGAAGACCTTGCAGATGCACTGTGTCGTAGCTACGATCAACTCAGACTCGCACCGTTATGGTGGATATTGGAAGTACTCCCGATGAAGCTACGAACTCAGAGGGAGGACAATAATAAATGGGTGGAGAATTTAAGGTCAGTGATATGGTAATTTGCTGCCGCCTTGCTTTGTACCATGAGCTAACAGTGACGCACACGCACAGAATCAACCTCGGTCGTCCCCGCGTCATTCCAAGGCAGAAACGGCAAGGGGTCAATGTGCACCGCAGTGTTAAAGTTAGAATGGAGGCGGGGGACAAGGTTGCAGGCGGGAAATATGTTCCAAGGGCGGAGTGGAAAGTGGAGCCAAACTGGGTGGATTAAAAGTGCCATTCTGCAAGTATGAGGACGGAGATTACCGCAGACGTGTGTTGGTTCTCATTCTGGTAGGCGAATAGTTAAACCTATAACACAAGATTTCTGCGCCCAGAAATTTAACGACTGATTGACGAATTCGCAGCTAGTAATGTCATTAAGATGCCGATCCTCCACGAATGTTCCCTACTCAACGCCGTCGAAACCCCCAGCTCAACGGCACGGGACTACTGGGACCTTGGGGCTAGGCTTACTCAGATCTACTCAACCTTATTGCATTGATTGTTACATTCAATGAAAAAACTTGTCCTGGTTGAACACCTCCGACGTCGCAGAACTTAGCACGGACGTATAGGTGTCAATATGATGCTAATCTCGACGAGATTGGTTTATCAAAGTAAGAGACCCATATGACAACAAAACTTACCCTTTCACGGAAAATAATCGAAAAGTACTGCATGCTGGGGCTTTACGAATTTATATTTGGTTAGAGTCACAACTCCAGCCTGTCAATGACTTGGATAAACCTTCGTCTCCATATAACGTTACCCACATGGTATCCTGAGGTAAGGTAATGGATGAGATTATAAGGGTGTTATGTGACGCCCAGGCGAAGTCTTGGAGGAGAAAACCTGACCTATCGTTTACTGTACTGTAACAACAACATAAGTAATAAGAAATTAAAGAAAATAGGAGAGCCCCGGAATTTGGCTTCACTGATTTGAAGTAGTCAGTCTGATAACCGGCTTGCCTGGTCGACGATATACTTAGCGTAGATCAACGTAAGTGTCTACGATCGGGTAAATGTTGACATAAATAGTAAAGCTTGCGCACGGTCCACTCACTCCACAGCCACAGCCTGCCACGCCGGGCGTTGCAAACCACGGTGCTTATCACCAGGAAATCCCTGCGGCACTGCGCAATCTGTCTTAACCCCAGCGACTTACTTAGAAATACACTGATAGCCTGTCTATGAATAAGTATATGATCGTCTTACACACGCATTGATGGCGAATGTCACCGTCTACCAATAAGCCCAAGCTATCAGCCCGGTATTTACCGAATTCCGTCAGGAACTCCAAAATTTAAGGCGTGAACCGTGGACACATGTGAACCCTTACCTCGGCTCAGGCTGCAGGAGAAGTTTCTTCACCTGGATTGAAACATTAGCTGAGCGTCGCATTGCTACTATAGATACCATCGACTCTTGAGCACATCACATCATTCTAGTTGACATCGGCACTCAGGCTAAGCACCGAGCGCGCTCTTTCGTGTCATCAGCGACAATCAGACAGCTCGAGTTACGGCGTTATTATACACAGTTATAAAGCATCATGCATCATGGTCCCCCCTCTTCCACGGCATGTCTCTTTTCAGCGGTTTGGCCAGCAAGCTCAGCAGCCTGGGTGTTAGTTCCGCTGCCAATTCTAACAAAATTTCGTCCAGAGCGACACACAATGAAGCACGTGTCTTTACACAGGAGGCCTTCAGGGCGGGTCTTTTCGTCACCAAAGAACTCGACAAGGCTACTTCTAGGTGCAGGGAAAAGGTTGAAAGCATTGCTGAGGAATGTCGTGACACAAATTGCAAATTCAGGTCCGTCTCAATACCTATTGATAGATGAACTTCGATTTATCAGGATGTCACTATTAGAGATATAGAATTCGACCTCGAAAATAACAGGGACCAATGTCTCTACTCATTGACGCAGTAAGCATCTTCAAAGCCCCCTAGTCGTTACGTCTCCTTTATTCAAAGGTATACAATATCCAGTTCTGGTTTTTACGCTCCCACGGATGTGCTCAGAGTGTCGGAGATATTCGAAAAACCACAATTCATGATTGACGGCACGCAATCAAGTGATATAGCACAAGGGCAGTTGGGAGATTGTTGGTTCCTGAGTGCTCTTGCCATCTTGTCATCGAAGCCTGAATTAATTGAGAGAATTTGTGTCGCGGTACGTTTGTTAAACCCGCATAACAATAGAGTGCTGTTTAATTTTCCAACAGAGAGATGAGGAGGTTGGTGTATCGCTATTGATAAGCCGCCATGAGGTATCAACACCCCCTTCTTTTTGACAGGTTGGAATCTACGGGTTCATATTCTGTAGGGATGGAGAGTGGACGGATGTCATCATTGATGAGTCAGCGTCTTCCTGCTTCACCTTTCGTTGCACTGAAGATGGCACAGTCAATTATTTACTACCGTTCCCAAATTCGCGGCCGCAAGCGACGAGGTATGATAGTGGTCATGCAGTATGTCCGTTTGACTGATACAATCGACAGAGTAGGAATTTGTATCACAATGACAGAGATTTATACGATAAGGTTGCTCGTAAGGGAGGCAAAACTCTGTATTTTGCACGTTCCACACAAGAGAATGAAACCTGGGTGTACGTCTTGTGAACTTCAAGGTCAATCCGACGTTTACTATGTATCTTGTATCTAGGCCACTCATCGAAAAGGCTTATGCCAAGTTCCATGGAGACTACCATTCCCTGGATGGTGGTTTTGACGACGAAGCACTGGAGGACTTGACAGGGTAAGCAGTGATCATGACTTCCCAAAATCACTAATTGACCGTCCCACAGGGGTGTAGCGCGAAGTCTCCACCTTAGTGTTGGTGATGTCACCGTATTCCAACGGATTTCTTCACTGATTGATCCCATGTTATTAGGATATTTTTGACAAAGACAGATTCTGGACGGAAGAGCTCATCCGCGCCGCGAGAGATAGACTTTTCGGTTGTGCTATCATGGAGAACGCCCTCGAAAGCAAGAATAAAGGTCCTTAACTTTGTATTTTTCGGGGGGAGAGTTCTTATTGCCTAACGCATCCTTGGAACAGGACTCATCAGCCTCCATGATTACAGCATTCTCCGAGCCGTAGAGTACAAAGGCAAACGATTCCTAAGAATTCGGAATCCATGGGCTAATTCTGAATGGACGGGTCCTTGGAGTGACGGTAGCAAGGAGTGGACGAGGGAGGCAACAAAGGAGTGGCATGGTGTGCTGGACGTCTTGGAACATGAATTCGATGATGATGGCGCATTTATCATGGAATACGAAGACTTCTTGAATGTTTGGACCATTGTAGAACGCACTCAACTATTCGATTCAACTTGGATACAATCTTCGCATTGGCTCAATGTCACGTCGCGGGCCGCTCCTTGCGCGTGGCAATATGGAGACATCTCCTGTACGCTCAATTATCTGTCTGGATGCTAATGCACAGACCGAAAACATCCACAGTTACTTTCAACGTACCAAAAGCGTCACCCACGACAATCGTGCTGTCCCAGGCAGATACGCGTTTCTGGGATGACATTTCTGGTAGTTGGTCGTGGTCCATGGACTTCCTCCTTTTCAGACGGGATTCCGAGCGTGTGCTTGGCCGATCATCTTGCTCCTCTCTTGCTTCCCGGAGTGTTACATTAGTAAAGGACCTTGAAGCTGGAGACTATGTTTTACATGTAAGCCATGCTTGGAAACTGCTATGGAATCATGAACCGTTTTACAGGTGCGACTCGATCGCCGACGTGTGCGCGACAAGGCTCGTTGACAACTTATTTAATCAACATAACATGAAAGATGACACTACTCTGCACTGCAGGACTTCATGAACACGAACCGACCAAACTGGGATACCCGTAAATTAGCTAGAGTGGAAGCCGAGAAGGCTCACAGCATGTCCATTGCGGCCAATTTTGAAGCGGAGTGAGCTTGTCGCTTTGAAAAATGCATGGTGACTGACATCAACTTAGCGTCTGGCAGCCCCAAAAAGTTATTCCTACCGAAGTCTTCGCCGGGAAAGATCTCATGCAGATCGAGATGGCGCACTTTGAGGCTGCCAGCGAGGAACAAA